>OY856409.1:648091590-648239090 GCA_963693085.1 Alisma plantago-aquatica | reverse complement strand
TATTACTGTTCAAGTCACATACTTGAAGAAATACATCATTGAGTATTATCATTCTCTAGACATTTATTATGTTAGATCATTATCTCATAAGTGAATAAAACAGAATAAATGGGAAGCTTGCCTTTATTATTAATCAAATCATTTACAAATATGCCATTACAATCATCATATGATTGGTGTTCTGGGCATACATACCAACATTATGGATGATAACATATTCATCATGTTTTCATTAGCTCAATTTTCTTCAATTTCGACAGTGTTTCTTATTTTTTTGCCTAGTTTCATTATTTTTCTTTCATCTTAAAAAATCATAATTCTGATAAAAAACATTTCTCTTATGTAGAGAAAAGATCAATTTAAATCAAGAGCACAACCAAGTTGCCTCCCCAGATTCATAGTCCAAGTTCAAAAGAAGTCAAAAGGAAAAATGGAGCTTTACAACACAAATCAAGCACGTTGATCGGGTTGTCTCTCTAATCGATCAATCATGTTGCCCATTCAAGACATCTCTGGCAATCTCCCTCACTGGTCGACTGATCATGAGTCTATTTTCATCATCAGTAAACTCTACTAATTTTTAGAGTCCTTTTGATTAGTTGCCCAAACTTCTAGGTCGGTCGATCCACCTGTAGAAGAGTGCCTCAAAGATGAGTTTGATTGGTCGATCTACTTTGTTGGTCGACCGATCCTAATATATGACTCTCATAACAATAACCAACAACAAATTCAAGCACCCACTTGATCAATCTATCTACCCCATGGATTGACTGTCATACTCACTCTTCAAGGGGTTATCAAGAACAACGATCAGTCAATCTCTTGGCTGATTAGCTAACCATAAGCTCATCAGTTACACTACTAAGTGGATGATCAATCGACTAGACTTCCTAGTCAACTGGCCAACTCGACAGATAAAGACAAATTACACAGTTGCTGACCAGAGTGTATGAGACAAAAATGAGGCATGACCTAATCATCAACAATTCGTCCACTCTCAGTTTAGAGTACAAAGTTTTATAGCAAGTAACTGGAGTACAAAGAAGGGAAGAATACCATCTTCATTGAGATCTTAGGACCGATTGCTCCAGGAGTAGATTGCGGAAGTCAAAGACCTCTAATTGCTTTCTTCTTCTCCATCGATGACATGCTTTCTTTTCTCTCTTCTTATATGTGTCTCTACTATGGCATGAGTGAGCAGGTCTTATCATTGGGGAATGATGAGTATCCCCATCACTCCTACTCTTTCTTTGATTATAATTAGACTTAGTTTTTTTAGAATATCAGATTGTTCTTCAGTTGATATATGCTTGCTTATTTAATTGATATCTCAATTAGCATGTTTGATATAATCTTGAGTGTAGAGACCATGCAACTTAGAATTAGATCCCTAGGATTTTGGATGCGATCATGATGATTAAGTCATGACCCATAGGTAAATATACCTCAATTCCAATGGGAATTCAGTCCTTGTGTGTTTCACATTTTATAAGGCTAGTCTCGATTATTGTGAATACTGATTTGTAACGATTACAGTATATGTATAGGTGATGGTGATGAAATCCAAATGTCGTAATCTTCTTTAATATGATTTCAATCCATTTTTAGTATGTTTCCCTACGCTACAATATTTTAGTTCAATCATTGGTCTATAATCATTCTCCAACAATCGATTTTTAAATACTTTTCTCAGCAATCGTTTCTCAAAATTTCTTTAAAATGTTTCCCATTTGGTTCATCCATTTGTTGTGATGCAATTGATCCATCAACTTATGAGTGAGTTAGTTGCAATTGTGAAAAAGGTTCAGAACCTAGGATAATGCATCGTAGAAAAGTTATGTGTGCATCAAAACTCGATCAAAATATCAGTGTTGTTGTTGGGGACAATGCAATAGCCTTTGAACCCTATAGTTTTGAATAATTAGAATTTTTTTTTCATTGATACTCATTCAAATCTACTTGAATTATTCTTCCTCAATTTAACATTATCAATTCTCTTTTTAGGAACTAAAGGTGTATGGGAGCTCCTAAAACGTTTTTAATCTACGCCTTATAAGTTTGATCCAGAGATTGACAAAACCTATCACAGTCTAAACTGAGCCTACTAGAATAGGATGGATGAGGAAGAGATCAACCATAGGGTGAATTTGGATCTCGTAACCCAATGTGAAGCTCTTATCCAAGACATGAAAGAAGTTATTGACACATAGTACAGATCTAGAGAAGCTTCCTCAGTTGAGGAAGAATGAGATAAGCAGATTAAGGACGTCTCCATACCTAAAGGTACTGATGCACATCATACAATGGTGTCTCCCATTATCACCGCCTCAACATTTCAGATCCACACATAATGGATCACCATACTACAAAGTATAGACTATATTGGTACTACACCATGGAGGGAGACAACATCAAAACATGGTAGGATATCCAATCCAAGTTTCTAAAGAATTACTACCTATTGTCCCTCACTTACTAGATCAGGAGCTACATTACACATTTTTACATGGTCCCTGAAAAGTCCCTAGCTGAAGATTGGAAAAGATTCAAGGAACTTCTCCATTATTACCTTCACCACATCATCTCATAAGTTTAATTGATAGGGACCTTCTATAGAGGTATTGATGATGACACCAAGGAGTCCCTAGATTCCTCAAACGGAGGAAACTTCATGTTCCAGAATATTGATAGTGCATGTACAATTCATGGGCATACTACCTAGGGTTCTAGTAGAGTTTCAAAAATGAAGATTGGCCCCATAGACCACATTGGCCTTGGGTGAGAGCTTTATGCTCACTCACACACAACTTGGGACCAAATTCCAGATAGGTCAACCATCCTAGTACTACTTTGGGTTGAGCATGCTTAACGACAAAGTCTAGGATCCTCGAAAACAAGGAGCACCTTGGTGATATGGGTAGTCCAATCTTTCCTTTTAAGTTTATATTACCCAAGGCCTCATATCCTGGATGTTACAATCTTCTCCACTTAGAATCTTGAATTCCTTGTCAAGGCCCAACTATATGGCCTATTTCCTCATTTTAGTGTAGGGTCAACATGACCATGTACATCCAACTCCAATCATGACTATCACTATATGGGTGGATCCATCATTTTAGATATCCCTTTTCCACATGTTTGGATCGCATGACTAAGGATTTTCATGCCATGTACCCATGTGGGCTCCACATACTAGAGGGGGTATAGGATCTAATACCATTTTTAACGCTCAGACCCACTACCCAAGGTTCTAGTAGAGTTTTGGGAATGTCGACTGGCCTCAGAGACCACCAGTGGCCTTGGTTGTGGACTTTGTACTCACTCACACACAACTCAAGAACAACTTCCTGATAGGTTGCCCACTTGGATACTACTCTAGACTTAGGCATGCTTAACCACAAATTTCTTCATGATGGGATCCCTGAAAAGGAGGTACACCTCGGTGATATGGGTAGTCTATTCTTTCCTTTTAAGATTATTTCATATAATGCCTAAAATACCAGGATGTTATGGCATGGGAGGTTGTCAAAAGAGGTTCTAAGAACCAATCTTGATCCCAATCTTGAAGAGGACAAGGAGGTGTCCTCAAGGTAGCCAAGGTTGAAGATAGTTCAGAATTCAAATCTACAGAAGAGTTTCTCAAGAAGTTAACCTTGAAGAAAGAAGTCTTGAGTCCTCTTTCAATGCATATGAGAGAAGAGGACAGCCAAAATATTTGCATCATCAAGTGAAGTCTACAAATTTATTATGTGAAGCTTGTAAAGGTCATGAGCACTCCACTCTTAGCTGACAACTCCTATATAATGTCATAGTAAACAATGCCCAAGTAAAAAATAATAACTGACATGTAGAAGATTAAATCCCATTCACATCATTTAGGGACAAGGATAGAACAACCCAAACCAAACTAGAAACCATCTTACTTTCCACTATGTTAATCCAACATGAGCAATGAATGCATCATAATAGTATCCTACCCAAGAAAACAACCAAGGTCATGGTCTTGTCAGGTTCTAGTACAATCAAATAGAAAACTTCAAGAACCTACAAAGTTATAGAGGGAATTTTTAGAACCATTGGTACAATCAAGGATAGAATTTTTAGAATCCAAAACAAGTGCCCTAGATTCCAGAGCCATCCATCCCAACCTCCGATGATGATAAGTTTTTATCTATAGAAAAGATTCTTCAATCTCAAGAGTTCATTATTGCCAACCAACAGACTATTCTTTCCAACCAGTAGGCTTAGCAGAGTTCCAATTCTTCTTAGTTGGATCAGATATCTACCTCTCTATGCCCCATGTACCTTCTTCTTGCAACCTAAGAACGACCCCAAACATCTTGTGTAGCTAAAGGTCACTTCTACATGTTCAGACAACATGTATGTTCCTCCTACTCTAGTGACATCGGACGACATTCCTATTGATTTTCGTGATGAATATACAATGATGCTTGAGAAGGAATAGGCACAAGACACAACTATTGATGTTGATACAGGTAAAGCTACTAGTGCTGAGAAACCACAAGTTGATTCTATTGAGCCAGATGTGCTGGATTACAAGCAAGCACATCTCAAGCAAACAAGGACAAACAATATATTCATGAGATTCAAGGAAGCCATGAAGAAGTTGCAAATGGAAATACCCTTCTTGTATGCCCTTTATGAGATTATGGAATAGTATATATATATATATATATATATATATATATATATATATATATATATAAAGACTTTTTTTACCATGAAATACACCACCGAGGAGTACGATATGATAACATTAGGAAGAAAAACTTCATACACCATCCTCAGCAAAATTCCCAAGAAGTAAAAGGATCATGGTTTTGTTGAGTTTGGCTGGTACCTTGGCAACAATACTTGTAGGAAGGGGCTTGTAGATTTAGGCAACATAATTTATGTCATGTCATATATATTATGCCAGAGATTGGGATTCACCAAGATGCACCTTACTTTCGTGACCTTTCATCTAGCAAATTTTTCCATAAAAAATCCCATGGGTATCATAGAGGATGTTCCCAAGAAAGGTGTCAAGGATGCCTATGTCCCTTGTGACTTTGTGATTATGGACATCAAATAGGATGAATATACTCTCATTTTTTGTCACTCATTCCAAGATACAACCCAATACATGATTGATGTAGAGGAAGGCACCATTCTCTTGAGGTTAGTAAGAGAAACACTTGAATTCGTGGTGTTTGAAAGCTTGAAAGGACTTGACATCCATGAGGAGGTCTTTCTTCTTAATTGTATTGACAAGCTATCTCATCCTAGATATGATAGTGAAGTAACTGATGACCCATTACATTATCCCAGATGGATTTGAATTTGATGACGAGTTGGTTAGCCAATGTTGCTTCCACTTGGACATCTATAGAGAGGAACCCGGTGCTGAATTTGAAGAGATGAAAATGATTTTAGGTGTTGAGGAGAAAGAAGAGACACCCAAGGAACCAGAGATGAAGGCCCTACTCAAGGGGCTAAAGTATGTTTTTCTTGATGAGCAGAAAGTTTTCTCGATGCAAGAACAATAAGACAAGTTGATGACTAATGTGAAGAAAAGAAAGACAGTCTTGGGTTCCAACATGACTGATTGGATAGGTGTAAATCAAGCCATATACACGAACAAGATCCCCATGGTGGAGGAATACAAAACATCTAGAGACCACCAGTGTAAATTGAACCAAACATGGAGGATGTAGTTTTTCTAGATGTTATTAAATTGTTTAACAATGGGATCATCTATCACGTTTCAAATTCTCCTTGGGTAAGCCCCATTTATTCCCAAGAAGGGTGTCACTATTGTTGTAAACAACAAAAAGAATGAGATCATTCCCATCTGCATGATCACAGGGTGGAAGATGTGCATTGACTACAGGAATATGAACAAAGTACAAGGTTGGACCACTTCACTCTTCCCTTGATAAAGTCTTCAAGAAATTGGCACATCAAGAATCATTTTGATATCTTGATGGCTACTCTTGATTTTACCAAATATGTTTCCATCCCGATGACCAAGAGAAGACCACTTTCACATTCTCTTTTGGCACTTAGGCCTTTAGGATGATTCCTTTCATCTTATGTAATGCCCTTACTACTTTGTAGCATTGTATGGCAACAATTTTTCACAGGGTTAACAGAAACTATGACAGAAGTACTCGTGGATGACTTTTTAGTTTGCAATGATTAATTTAACTCTTATTTGCATCACTTATTTCTTATGCTAGCAAAATGTGAAGAAGCACATCTAGTGTTGAACTGGTAGGTGTGCGACTTCATGGTGAAGGGGGACGCCGTCCTTGGCCAAAGAGTGAGAAGTTGAGGGATTGAGATGGATAAGGCAAAGATTAAAGTTATTGACAAACTCACATCATTGTTCAATGTAAAAGAATTTTTTGCTTTCTTGGTTCACGCTGATTTTTACCACAGGTTCAACAAAGATTTCTCAAAAATTGCAAAGCCAATGACCAATCTTCTTTTGAAGGATGTTTCTATGTTGCTTCCATGGAAAAACTTTGCCAACTTGAAATCTGCCCTCACCACCACACCTATTGTCTGAGCATCAAATTGGTCTCAACCCTTTGATATCATTTGCAATGCTTGCGACTACCCAATGGGAGCATTCTTGGGATAAAAAACTAAAAAGAGGCATTGTGTCATGTACTATGACTCAACGACACTAGATGAGGCACATCAGAAATATGTCACTCTCGAGAAATAATGCTTGATTATGTGTACGCCTATGAGAAATGTAGATCATATCTTGTCAGTTCCAATGTGATTGTCGATATCGACCATAGTGCCATCTACTACTTGATGATAAATAAGGATGACAAGCATGGTTTGATTCGTTGTCTCCTCTTGTTATAAGAGTTTGATTTGGGAATCCTTAATAACAAAGAAAGTGAGAATGTGGTAGCTGATCATCTAATCCATATTCATCTTCCTGATAATGACAACAACTTGATTGATGGCTCTCTCCTCAGAGACTAACATATGGAGGCTTCTTCTGGCATTCTTAGGTTTGTAGATTTGTGCACTACCTTGTTGTAGGCATTCTACACCCAGAGTACACATGCCATTCTGATAAGATATTCTTACATGACATTAGGAAATACAACTGGGATAATTCATGCCTTTTTCCTTGGGCCTAATGGCTTATATTGAAGGTGTGTCACAGAGGAAGAAGGACACTCAATCCTTGAGAAATTCCACTTGAGTCCAATGGTTGTACACATGAGTGCAAAGAAGACCACCCTGAAGGTCCTCTAATGTAGATTCTATTGACCTACTATTTTTAAAGTTGCATATGAGGCACTTTTTTTTTAGTTCAGTGATACAAATCTGGAAAAAAAATTCAGATGCAGGGAGATGTCATGGGTCCATTTCCCTCTTCTTGTGATTACTCATAAATCCTCACCAGTAGACTATATGTCCAAGTGGTTTGAGGTGGACCCACTAATAAAAGTGGTTTTAAACCCATCATGGAGCTCTTCAAGGATATCATTTTGCCTAGGTTCATGGTACCATGTACAATCATATTCAACATAGGATCTCATTTTTTGAGAAGAAATTTGAACTTTTGTCGAACAAGTATGGCATTCATCATTGATTAGTTATGTAATATGCACTTCAAACCAATGAACAAGTTGAAGTTTTAAACTGATAGGTCAAGGTCATCATTGATAAGACAATAGGGAGTACAAGGAAATATTGGGCACTGAAGCTCTACGATGCTCTTCGAGCATATCAGACAACATTAAATACACCCTTGGATACTACTCCACTCTAGTTGATCTATGTAAAATCTTTCCATCTCCCAGTTGATATGGAACACAAGTTTGGATGGTGATCTGATTTCTAAACTTTGTTCTATCTCTCACCAGAGAGAAATGTTTTTTTAATTAGAAGAGCTTGAGGAATTATGCATGTCTGCCTATGAACGCACACATCTATAAGGAGTGGACCAAGATGTGGAACAATGGCCACCTAAAGAAAAAAGATATACAAGTGGGAGACCATGTATTGCTCTATAATTCTCACTTGTGTTTATCTCAAGAAACTACAATCTTGATGGCACGGTTTGTATCTTGTAAAGAAGACATGCACCCATGGTGCAGTTGTCTTGTGGGACAAAAGCAAAGGAGAATTCATTTAAAATGGACATTGGTTGGAGATATACATCACTACTGAAGATTTCACATCAAGGGAAGTGACTCCACGCCCTTTGTTCATCCCAGTTTCTATTTGTGAACTCAGTCTTTGAGGCAAGACGTTATACAAGGTGCTTGTCAGGAGATAGCTAGAAGGTTGTCTATTTTAGATTTCCATTTCATTGTGCTAGACTACGTTACTATTTTTTTCATTTTGTTTCTTCTTCAAAATTCATAATTGAACACTTATTTGATTTGATCTTTTAGTTGAATTTGCTTGTAGGTCAATATCTAACTAATAGGGACCCTTATGATCCCTTGGTCGGCTGATCGGATTAACTGATCGACCAACTAAGAGAGTCCATTTTCGTAGCTAGATCAACAATACGTGGATCGGTTGATAGTCTTCATGGTTAACCAACCCACCTATAGAAAGAATTATTTCCCCTTCTTAATCTGACGAGTACGCCCACATACCGATCGACCAAAAGGTCCAAACAATGTCGGCAACCACTAGATCCAAGAAATTAATTTGTATTGGCTTACCATGTGTGTTGATCGTCTAATAAGACATGATCCCAAAAATGTCAGTAACTACTGATCTATGAGGTTTTAATTCAGATTAGTCGACAAAAGCTCTCTAATCCATTGATCAAATTGGAACAAATTTCACTCATTAAGATGCTTGGTCACTCGATTGTGACTTTGTTGATTGGGAAAATAAAGCCAAATAGATCTTGACCCATAATACTCAATCAAGCAAAAAACACTTGCACTTCTCTAACAGAAAGAACCATGATCAACTGACCAAAACACCTCTGATTGACAGATCAACGATCCCTTGTCTTTATAATCAATTGCATGGGAAAGGGAGTCGACATCAAGCCCCAATCATCCCTTGCCCTAGAGCCCTGATGCTCCCCCTATAGCACCCGACCTCACACCCTCAAGTCCTTCTTCCTCACAAGTCCTTGCATAGTTGTTGATTAATTGATCATGTGTCTCATCATCGGCCAACCACCACGCTTTAGCACCACCCATCCATCCTTGATCAAGTGAGAAGTGAGGCCCTCTCCTCCTCCCTATAGTCTAATGATGGTCCAACGAATACCCGATTACAAATTCTTCATTTTCCTTTGCTTCAACCACCCGACCAAACCCTTCCTTACTAATTGACCGTCCATTTAGCTTTATATACCCCCTTCCTCTCCACTTATATGATGAACATGCCCATGTTTATCGCTCGATTAGCTCCAAGCAGATAAGTAGACTAGATCCAACTCAACACATTGATCGCCTGACCAATTGATCTCACGTCACTAGATAAGAGCAACCCCTTTCCAACCTCTCACCATCCTAGATCGACTAATCACATCATGTGACTGCACGATCAAAGGTCGATGGTGTCTGCTGATAATTTTGAGATCAGCCGACCATCCCTCATTGATTGTCTGACCGGCCAACCTCAACACACATTGTTTGATTTTTGATCACATGTTCAGCCTTCTTGATCAACCTTATGGAAGGCCAACAAAAATAGCTATTGCACACACTCAAGGCGGCACGTCATACCATCCTCTAGAGGGTTCTAGGTGCCAAATACTACAAAAGCTCAACCTATTTGGATATAAGAATGGAAAGGGCAATCCAACCACAATGTCTATGACTCTCTCCTACTCATGTTGCACACAACCTAGTGGCGACATCCATACTCAGGAGTGGATTGAAAAGGACGACCAACACTATCCCAATGACATGTAGGCTAATGAGGCCCTTGAGGAGGTGACCATGGTGGATGACACAACTACAATGGAGTAGCCGAGTGAAGAGCTCGATGCTCAAAGAGGAGCCATTGTCCATCATGTGGGCACTTCGTCTCCTCCTCTTCCAACACAGTCATTCTTGGAGACAATGATCCACTGGCCTCTACTACTTTTCCCTCCTTCTTCACCCCACTCATGGGAAAGTTCAAGGATCTGGTAACATCGATGCACAAGAAACACCACAAAGCCATGGTAGACATTTGGGTACACCTTACTTGTCGGGCATGCCCCAAGATGCTCAAGGTGTTGGGCATCTACGAGCCCCCGATGATGCTTTAACATCATGCACACATCTCTCTCTTCTCTTTTTTTGTGCACCCTATCTACAAGGAGCTCACCTTGGTGTTCCTTGACACCTTCACCAAGCATTTCAACCATGAAAAACTAGTATAGTAACTCCTTTCATATATTTGGAGATATGAGCATTCCTTGGATGACTCCAACCACACTAACCTCATCCTAAGCATCGAAAGGAGTGTCACGAGAAGTGTGACAAAGGTAATCACGACCACTACAAGAAGAAGAAGTTTGTCACTGACAAGTTCTATACTGAGATCACCAATATGATCCTTTTATTCCTAGATGGTGAGAAAGAACCATTTATCCATAACGTGGTGGTCTAGTACCTTCACTACATTCTATCCTAAAACATCTTTGACTAGATTGGTGCACTTGGCATTGTCACCACTTCCGACATGTATTGTTTGTGGTGTGTGTTGAATTACAAGATGTTCGAGTGGGGGAGTACACTCATCTACCATCTCTAGAATCAACAAGATAGGAACACTAGATTCAAGTTATGCCAAGGTGGACTCATTACTGACATATCCTCATATCTCTGCTAAACTCACAATTCTTTCACATGTATGATGGCACAGAAGACATCCCACTTGATTGACATGAAGTATATGGTGACCTCTACAAACATCAAGATAGCCAAGAGGATGCATTTTTCCATTTTCTATTCTAAGACAACCCACTCATTTTAGTACTTCCCACACACACTTACTTTGTTGAAGCAAACCCCATCTATGACCTCGACTGGGGATAAGTATATGAACTTTAAGATAAAGCAAAAAGAAAAAGTTGAAATTGTAGTATCTATCCAAGTGTCCATGGCCTTAATTTATAAGAATATACAAACATACACACAAGAAGCTCCCCCACCATGTGTATAGACCTGCTTAGCTTTCTTTTGTCGAATTTCCCAGCCAATCAAATAATTCATTAGTTGATAGCTACTAAAGGTAGCTCATCCATGAAGGGGAAAACCCTAAAATACCCTTAGAGAAAACACCTTCAAACCAAGGTTTAAATAGGCCCACATGGCTCAAAAAGCTCAATAATAATGAGAGAATATCCAAGGAATATAATTCAAGTGATAAATTGCAAGGAAAACCTCTCAATTGGGTAAATTGCATAAACGTCCAAAATGTGCATAAAATTGCATAACTTGCTCAAACAATGTACAAATTGGACCAAATTTGAAACTTAAGCTTGTATTATGATTTGAAAGCATATCACAAGGTTATAGTAGGGTTATAAGAATTTAATTATGATAATTAATCTTGTTCAACTAACTAAGCAAGTTTTTGTGCCTTACAACTATAAACCCCTAACAGGGATTTCGCCCTCGAAATCCAAGGTAAACAAAGATGGGTACTTCCTTTGCACCTCATCCTATTTCCTTCACATGGTTACTTGCATATCATGGTGATGTCACATCATTCATACATATCTTATCTTGGGTCAGCACAAAAACCCCCACATAAGAAGACATTTGCAAATAAGAAACATAGACACTTGTTGTGCCACCTGTACAAAGCTAATAGTAATGTTCAACTTTAAAGTCTAGCTATCATCCTAAAATTACATCTATTGTATCAACACATTACTCAAAAGTCAGACTTGCTAGCTTTTTACCAATCATGCCATGTGTCCCGTACCATTCCTTGAAGCATAAAAAAGGCAATGTATCCTTCCTTTTTTTATACATTGACACTAGAACTCTTGTCAGTTCTTTTTCAGCATCAAAAGAAATGCTGACACAGGAAGCTATCCTTTCATACAAGGAAACATTATTCCTAGTCAATTGTATTCAGGGTGAAACAACAACACTCTCTTCACCTTACTAGGATTTACACAACCTACTTAGAAGGCATATCATGACCCCATAAAGAAATTTAATCAACCCCATCTCACTCTTGTTAAACTTGTCTCATAGCTATTGCTACTTCAACAACTCTAAGTTTTTTGTGAAGAAATATTGATCATATTTTTGACCATATTTGAAATACTTTGACATGTCATCATTCAAAGATTGCTATAACTTGTAAGACATTACTTAAATACTCTATTCCTCCTATTCATAAATTATATTTGTACATTGGTTTGTCTAAAGGACATAACTATAAACTCATCATGGTCATGTGGATTATGTCATCCAATCTAACTCTTATGCATTGATATTTGATCACATGTTTATCTTAAAGGAACACAATATCACATATTTATTAACCAACAAACCATCTATCCTTGATAGTGGTGTTTCCCATCTATCAATGAACCATACACAACATTATAGAATCACTTTTGTTTTTCCTTCCTAATAACTTTTAAAGGGTCATCATCAACTCTATCTCTCTCTCTAAGGGAGAGGAATACTTGTAATGTTCATTTAATAAACATCTCCAACCTTCACATATTTCTCATACTCTTGATACATTTTGGATACTAGGATTCCTTACCTTGGTATCCACCTCATGTGCTATAAAGAACTCACTTCCTATTTCATCTACTCTTACCAGCATAACAAATTTCAAAACATATAATAGGAGTCTTCCTAATTATTGGAAGGCTCAAAAGCAAAATCATCACAAACTTTATGATCTTGGAACCATAATCCAAACAACCTTATGCTATAATAATCTATCCACCCTCATGTTTGCAGCGAATTCACACGTACCAAGTGGCAATGATCCACTTGAAAGATGTGCCCTAGAAAGGAAAGACAAAAAGTGAAACACACTTCCCATACCATTGTAGTATTTTTCAAGATCACTAGCAAAAAGGTAACCAATTCTATTTTCATTATGCAGGTTACTGCTTCTTATGTATCATTTTACCTTTTTCATTCCAGGTTCCTTGCCATTAGCATAGGAATCATCATGATTAAAATATCTCATTACTCCTTACTTGAAGACTATTTACCCCACTAGTGTATTTTCTCTTATTTTATTATGTTTTTCAACCACTTATCGACAGGTAAATCATCATATTCCACATTTTCTTCATTAAATTGGGATCATCTCCCTTCATTTCTTTCACATGCCATGCTGATTTTTCATTAACACTTTCTTACACACATAGGTTGGTCTGAGATTAACTAAGGTTCCACCTTATTTCTTTGTCATTGTTCCCATTCATCTTTTCATTTTGTACTTGTTATAGGAGTTCTCTCTATCTTATGTGGATTTCATACCTTGATTCACTTTATAAGCATATACTTGTTTGTCTTTTACTTTATTAGCTTCTTGAATCACATGTTCAAGAACTCCTCTTTTCCTTGTTTGTATTCAGATTTAGATTTCATGGTGTTGTATCTTTCTCTTATATTTACCAAACATTCAAGTTTTGATAGATAATGATGCAATTCTCATCTTCTTTAAGGTAGGATTGAGATATTCACACTATGATTTCTTATTCATTATGCTCTTTAGATTGTCTTGAAATGACTACTTGATCAGAGTAATCAGAAAGATAACAATCTAAGAGTTCCATACTTACCTTTTCTTCAATAATTGAATACATGGCCAGGGCACCCAAATACTGAGATTAGGCAGTATGCACCATATTTTTATGTCATATTCCTAACTTAGACATCATCCTAGTCCTAAGTCCTAGTGTCCCTATAGACTCAGTGAACCTAAAGCTCTGATACCAACTTGTAAGAACCCGTTACACTAAACGAGATCACTCAAAACATAAAACACAATCAATCACTAATTAATCACATACCCAAAAATATGGGTAAATTAAAACCAATTTCAATGTCAGCACCTGCTCATAAACATTTGCATAAGAACCCAACATCTTTCTTATATCCATACTATGCCCAGAATTTGATGCAAATTATTCTATTGCCTTAGCTCCATCATATATACATAGGAGAACAATATTTGTATATGACACAATAGCAAGCATTAATATGCTAACAAAAGTTCGATTCATTTGAAACACCATATACAAAACTTTTCCTGCCCAGACCTGAGAGTACATGGACGACTGTAGGACACACTAGACATCTAATCAACTTTATCAAAGATTCATTACTATAGCTCCTCTTTGCTACCACATGTTTATTTTTGTCACTTCCAATTACCTAAAAAATGCGGTGAACCACAAGGGTGAGACCCATGTCCCAGTAAGAGATATAACCTCCAACAACATTTATTGATTATGACATTTTAAAGTAATTAAATAGTTAAGTAGTTTAATTAAATATAACAAATAAGATCAGCAATACTGATGATTATCAAAATACATAAGGAGAAGATAATAACTATCATCCTTTATCTTGTTAACAATATAAGCAATTCAGTAGCATATGCATATCTAGCATCATGAGAAAGTTTAGTAACATAGCATAGCTAACAACATGAGAATGTCTAATTGGTTGAAAATATCAACATCGTTAGAAGAGCTAAAACATAAGAACAACTATCTGGATAAGCATGATTAGCAGTATATGCATCTCTAATTACAAAGGCATGGCTCACATGCTAAACATAACTAACAACATGAGATAGCTAGCATTGTGATTATAATCAACAATAGCAGTATAGTTATCAACACAAGCATAGATACTGTATGTATGCATCTACAATCTTAAGAATATCCACAACCTAAGTGTATCTATTATATCTTAATCGCACTAAGCATCATCTTTATGTAAAGATAACAAACAAGGGTTATCATCGAATGTGAAACATTGTGTATAACCCTAAACAAATATGCTACACATATGTATTACATCTTTTATTATGCCCTGGGGTATTTAAATCGTACTATTCAAAGTACAACCGACCCCTGGAAAGGGCTATTCGGTTCCATATAAGATCTAGGAGTGTCAGTATCCTAAGATCTCTTCCCCTCGGTCAGTACGAGTAAAAAGGCAGTGACATATCGGTCAAATCTTCCACCACAGTGACATATAGTCAAGCTAATAACCACTAGTTCGACCTTGGTACATGTCACGACACTAGAAACTAAGGTATTCAAACCCAATCACTGAGGTACAACCGCAGTTGTCCTCAAATCACATCATGTTATAATCACCAAGACACGACCACAACCATTCTCAATCACATCATATGTATGAGGCATGACCATATCCAACCTCCACAATCTACATTGTGGATGACTAGGATATATCCTCAACCTGCCACCCCCATATACTCAACAGTATGCACTCCGAGTTTCCCTTAGGAATATTCATTTCACCATACATCAAGTTCTGACACTAAAGATGGCTCTACGACACAACACACTACATGATTAGAGTTGCACTTGATTAGTTATGCCAATTGGACGAATTAAGGCTGCATCAAACAAGTGGACATACAAACCCTAATTCACTTCTAGCAAGCATATAAATATCATAACTTTGAAAAGATATAAATTGTGTGAAATATAATTTCTCATCTCATCATCACATGGTACTATTAACTTGCCATTCATGAGACCACACTAGTCATCATACTATCACAAGATGTAAATCATTTTCACAATATCACAGGGTATGAACCCTTATCAACATAAGAGGATTACACCTCATTCAGGGCTCAACCATGCCCAAAGGTCATTAAGACCATCATACTATCACAAGATATAAAATCCTTTTCACAATATCACATGGTATCAACCCTTATCAACATAAGAGGATTACACCTCATTTAGGGCTCAACCATGCCCAAAGGTCATTAAGACCATCATATTATTCCCTGCTAGATCATCATTATCTTTGCATGCCTTATACCAAGGCTCAACAACATCACTTACATACAATACACCAGATCAACACAATATCACATTAATGAGCTAGGAGATATTCATAAACAATTATAGTAGGGTTATATTAACATTAAGAACATTCCTTTATTACATCAACATGAACGGAATCTAGATATGATCAACTCTCATCATATTCATAATGCACATGTTTAGCAGAAGAAAGTATCACCCATGTGGCTATGATAACCACCAATTGACATATCAAGGTTATGATCATATTAAGGATGTTATTCCACCATCATTCCATCATATAAGAATGTTAAACATGAATACTAACCTTTATCTATTTTCATTAGAGTTAGGTTCATCAGATGAATTATATTAATGTTACTAATCAACACTCATACCCAAACCCTAACTCACGACATCCCCATTGGATCATGGTTGAATAAGGTGAAGCATCACCATCACATTACATACCATTCTCAAGTATGAACCAAAACATAAATCAAGGTGCAACCATCGGGTTATAGCATACTAGGGTTTCAACAACAGTAAGAAAGTACTCCGGGATTGTATTAGCCATTCAAGGACTATTCATACCCAATTACCATCATTTAGTTATATTAAAGCTAGGTATAACAACTATACCTCATTAGGGTTACATATCCACACAATATGGTTGTCGTCCCTTCTATTTATATGAGTGAACAGGTAGGACTACCTTGTTAAGGGTAACCCTCGATTTGTTCCATCATCATTCAAACCATATCACCATACCACAATGTCACCTAGAACCATTAGATGTTTAAAAGGTAAGACCATGGGTTGTTTATATAAGTAAAAATATTAGATAAACCACCTATGAAGTCCTTGATTTGTGCTCTAGAAAGAGTCACTATCTACCCCAAGACATCCCTTTATTTGAAACACAAAACGTTCCATTGAGAGTAGGTTAAAACCCACAACCGAATGTTCAGTTAAAACAAGCCATCCATTGTCAACAAGTAAGCTCCTTATGTTGATCATATAAAGGAAACCATCTAAATCCCATTATTAGGACCAACATATTACATTAGCCATAATTCCACCTTATTGGAGGAATAAACATTAGATCTTGACCATTGGGTCAAGTTCATATGTTAAAACCATCAATTACAGTATAGGTCCGATCATTACATCAAGTGACCCAAGAAACCATTGGTCTAAGGCTTAATTGATGCTACAACTACAATGATTAACTTAACATAGGTTGTAGAGACCTGATCCACCATAATTAGTGATCATTAAATCACCATAGGTTGTTAGATCAACACTATATTCATGAATCAACATCAAATATTAAGCTAATGTCAACATTGATTGATAACATCAGTAGGGTACTTAATGGTTGATCATTATACTTCTAATTGATCAAAACCCTAACCTAAGGGGGTGACCATAGATTGTCACCATCATATGACATATTTGATCACGACCATCAGTTGTGATATAGAAAACACCATAAGGTTGTTGCAATGGTACCATCATCAGGTCATGGGTTTATAGAAGAAATCAACTTAAAACCCTAAAATTGACCATTGGTTGATAGGTGCCTAGCACCATAGGTTGTCAAAACAACCTGATCGAAGTCATATTATACCTTAGAAATAATGTACGGTTCATCTAGAACTGAAATCAGAATAGGGAACATTATAAAAATCGAAATCCAAGTCAAGCATAGCTTTTTAGTGCATAAATCATCATTTTCAGGCAAGAACATGATCTAGAAAGCTTATGATAAGCAATAAACGTGGATCAAGTTATAAAACTTGCCTATAATGAGAATATGAAACCCCACACAGAAGAAAACTCAAGAAGTTAGGGTATAAAATCCAAGAATAAGCTATGAATTCGTCCAACTAGCACCTTTCTTCATCAAATGAGCAAACCCTAAGCATAAGGAGCAAGAAAGGTAGGGTTTTAGAGCTTTAGAGCAATTTCTACCATGGAACAACAAGGTTACGACCTGGATAAAGATAGGAGGAAGGATAAAAAAGAAATAAACGGAGGAAAGAAGGGAATTCTTACTCTTTTAGGTCAAGATCACTAGAAGGAAGCTTTTTCAACCCTAAAATGAAGTCAATTGCAACCCTAGATCCTTTTTCCAAGAAGATCCCCACTTTCTTCTTCCTTGGACCAAAATTCATAGAAGCACAGAGGGAGAATGAGTTTGGGAGAAGGAGGGAAGTGGTGGAGAGAAAATGGTTCTTTTTTGTGCTTGGGGATAGGTATATGAACTTTAAGATAAAGCAAAAAGAAAAAGTTGAAATTCTAGTATCTATCCAAGTGTCCATGGCCTTAATTTATTAAGAATATACAAGCACACACACAAGCAGCTCCCCAACCATGTGTATAGACCTTCTTAGCTTTCCTTTGTCGAATTTCCCAGCCAATCAAATAATTCATTAGTTGATAGCTACTAAAGGTAGCTCATCCATGAAGGGGAAAACCCTAAAATACCCTTGGAGAAAACACCTTCAAACCAAGGTTTAAATAGGCGCCCCATGGATCAAAAATCTCAAGAATGATGAGAGAATATCAAAGGAACATAATGCAAGTGATAAATTGCAAAGAAAACCTCTCAATTGGGTAAATTGCATAAAAGTCCAAAATGTGCATAAAATTGCATAACTTGCTCAAACAATGTCCAAATTGGACCAAAATTGAAACTTAAGATTGTATTATGATTTCAAAGCATATATAAAGGTTATATTAGGGTTATAAGAAATCAATTATGATAATTAATCTTGTTCAAATCACTAATCAAGTTTAGGGACCTTGCAACTATAAACCCCTAACAGGGATTTCACCTCCGAAATCCAAGGTAAACAAAGATGGGTAATTCCTTTGCACCTCATCCTATTACCTTCACATGGTTAATTGCATATCATGGTGATGTCACATAATTCAGACATATCTCATCTTGGGTCAGCATAAACCCCCCCACACATAAGAAGACATTTGCAAATATGGAACATAGAAACTTGTGGTGCCACCTGTACAAAGCTAATAGTAATGTTCAAATTTAAATTCTAGATATCATCGTAAAATTATATCTATCGTATCAACACATTACTCAAAAGTCATACTTGCTAGCTTTTTACCAATCATGCCATGTGTCCCATACCATTCCTTTAAGTATAAAAAAGGCAATGTATCCATACTTTTTTTATACACTGACACTAGAGCTCTTGTCAGTATTTTTTTGGCATCAAAAGAAATGCTGATGCTGGAAGATGTCCTTCCATACAAGGAAACATAATTCCTAGTCAAACTTGTTCGGGGTGAAATAACAACACTATCTTCACCTTACTAGGATTTACACAACCTACTTAAAATACATATCATGATCCCATAAAGAAATTTAATCAACCCCATCTCACTCTTGTTCAACTTGTCTCATAGCTATTACTGCTTCAACAAATCTAAGTTTTTTGGAGAAATATTGATCATATTTGAAATACTTTGACATGCCATAATTCAAAGATTTCTACAACTTGTAAGACATTACTTGAACTCTCTGTTCCTCCTATTCATAAATTCTATTGGTACATTGGTTAGTCTAAAGTACATAACTCTAAACTCATCATGGTCATGTGGATTATGTCATCCAATCTAACTCTTATGCATTGATATTTGATCACAGTTTTATCTTAAAGGAACACGATATCACATAGCACTACTGCAGAACACGCCTTTGGCGTCAGTTGTTTAACCCCCTTTGGTGACGGTTTTCAAGCGACACCTATGTGGGCGCCGCTAAAGGTCGAACTCTTCGGCGTCGGTTTTCTAACCGATGCCTATATGATCTATAGGCGTCAGTTATATATAGTTGGCCGACGTCTATAGGGTTCACGCCAAAAAAAAGGGCACCACCTAGGACACTTTCTGCGTCGGTTAACAACTGAACAACCGACGCCATACTCCCAGACGACATAGCCGTGCTTCACTGCACGACCGTGTTTAGTACTATGGGCGTCGGTTTTATACGAATAAGTGACGCCTTTTCCACCACAGCCGTGCTTTCATGCACGGTCGGGTTGTTTTCATATTAGGCGTCAGTGTTTATCCAATAACCGACGGTGCAGGCCTTTGATGATGGTGTTCTATAAATAACCGACACCTATGTTTTAAATTTTTTTTCTTATCAGTTTGTAGGCCTGCTGTGGCTGGTCAGCAGGATGAGAACCTGTAGTTCAATTTTCTGAACTGCAGGTTTACGACATCCATTGATATCAGCCTACAAACAGGCCACAAACCTACAAAATCAACAAATAATTTTTCACACAAGTAGATACATTCAGACATCAATTCAATTCTCACATTCACACATGTAGAAACATTCAAATACATGTAGAAACATTCAGAAATATTCATTTACAAAATATCATTCAACATCGCTATCAACATCCCAATTATATCTTACAATCACCACTGCTTGTATGGCTTTTGCCCATTCTTCTCTTACTTCATTTAATGCTTCCATCGTATATGGAGCATGTACATTTTTTAAGTGTTTACCTATAGTGTGGTTAGTTTTAAACACCTGCAAAGAGAATGATGTATATATAAGTAATAATATAAAAATAAGATTGATATATTTCATACTAACTAATGAGACTATATATAATACCTCATGTATGGTATTAATATCCAATGTGGCATGTCGAATAATCATCTGCATAAATCACATCACATAGTATGCACATGCCCAACCATTGTCTTGTGTAGCGCACTATAAATTGAAACATACAAAATATTAAAAAATACAACTAAGCACAATTCACATAAATAATATATACATTGGAGTCGGGAACTTACTTTTACGTTCTCCCAAATTATTGGCTGGTTCTTTCTCCTTAGGACATTTCCTCCAACATTTTTGAATGCATCTAAACCCCTACATGTTAATGTAACACAGTAAATTGCATAATTAAATAGTAATGTAATAACAGATGTTAACAGATATAAAAATGAAATATTTCTCACCAGAATAATGGCGTTCTCATTACGTGTCCAATTTTAGTGTTCAATATACTTCCCGCAGGATCTAGATAATAAACAGTGAACGTCCCGGGGACAATAACTAGTAACTCCCAATGTCTATCGCTAGAGGTAAAAAAGTTAAAAATTAATAACTCAAAATGCACAATAAAAATGGAATTTTCTTAAGTCCAAATTATAAATAAAGTAAACTTACTTGACATTGAATGGAGCTATTATTATCATCTTCTTTTGCTGACCGAAAATTGTAAAAGCATCTATACAGTATTGTTGAACACTATCAGGGTCTTTAGCTACCATACTAATCAATGATGGAATCAAAAATCCCACATGATCAAATGCAAATTGTTTGCATTGATCTTCGACTAAGTAGCTGCAAAACATGTATTACGTATGCATTAATATATAAGAAACCAGATCATCGGATCTTACACAAGGTATATGGATGTATAAATAAGATCTCACCTTATCCATATCTCTATCATTGATGTATTCATCCAATCATACATAAATAGCTCAATAATATCTTGTATAAATAAAGAGCTATCATATGATTGACCTGCATAATCTACTTCTAAAGAAACAATTATATGGCAATGTATATTATGTGCCCGTAGCCAACATGCCATTCCCCTACAAGCAGGACCTAACGGGTATTTTAGGTCAGTTGGAACCCAACTTGGTAATGCAGGAAGTGGAGGTGGAGGCCTAGGTGCTCCGGGTGTCTTCTTTTTAACCTGTATATATAATTTCAGATCAGTTGACCTCATATATACACATTAACAATCTAAAGTAATGTAAATTTATCTTACAATTTCAGTAGTGTAGATGACATCTACTTTGGGCCACAATATCACCCCGCCTTCTGCCTCAGCAAGTGTATCAATATCCGGGTGGGGATATGGCAATGTAGTTTCCCTCCAGTCGGGTAACACACATATCGGGCTCACATGAACGTAGTCCCGTGGCATTGGAGTCCCGTGAAACATTGCCCCAGGAAGGGACGGGTAAGCCTGCGCCTCTGCAACAACATAGTCTTGCATTCTTAAGCGGCATGGCTTCAATGCCTACAAATTTACATAAAGAATATTATACATATATACATATCATCTTGAAAACGTATCATCTTAAAAACATATCATCTTGAAAAGACTAGCTACAATGTCATAAACAATACTTACAGCAGACGTGTTAGGCAGTGGGTCTACAAGATTACTTATAGTCTGTACATCAGGAGAAGAGTGGGTCACCATAGGCTGATTGGAAGCCTGAGATGCCTGCCACCGCAACAATTCTTCCTTGACCTTCTCAGCAACTATATCATTGACCTTCTTGGCAACTATATCCTCGACTCTCTTATTCTCCTATACATGGATAAAAGAAACATTAACTTCTTATTATTGAATTCCCTTTTGCAGTAACATTCTTAAAAAAGAATAGGTTACCTCTTCTTGTGAAAGTCCCGCTCTGGGTTTGCGTTGGGATGGCCCAAAGAATGCTTTGATGCCCACACCAGCGCCTGCACCCCTAACACGTCCAGGATGCTCTGGGTTACCCAGAGCAACTGTCAATTCATCCCTTGTGTGCCCTAAGGGATGAACGTGCCTTGTTTCCTCTGCTCGTGCAGCTCCCGCTAATCACCATCAACAGAAATTGGTAAGTTAACACCACAAATAATCAATATTCAAACGATTGCTCTAAGAGTTGTATTTTACCATTTTCACAGCCGCCTCAGTAGTTACAGGCTTCTTTATTTCACCCTTCTTGTTTTGCCTCCCAGCTATCCAGATATCATGGCGAGGCATGGGTGTGGCAGACTCCTGAGTAGCAGCAGACTCCTGAGTAGCAGCAGACTCCTGAGTAGCCGTAGACTCCGCCTGTAGTCTTTGGCGAACGCTTGCATAGCCCTTTGGACCCATAGTGTGGTCATGCACATTCAGTGCATGCCTTGCTTTTTGCGTGTCACTGAGGGCCTAGTTAGTATGCACATTAATGATTTGGTTAGTAGCACTAAATGTTAATCTTGAATAGGTGAATACAACATATATTAATTAAATTGGGAGTGACGCCTAATACCTTGAATTCTTCAGATTTTCTTGAAGCAACAAAATTGTCCCAATCTTCTTTGTCCAAGAAGTTCCACTGTTTAAGGGCTGGCTTCTTCTTCTTATCACCATCTTTTATGTATTCTCTGTTGAGATTTGTCCTATAGTTCCTAAGCATCTTTCCAGCACGTTGCATCACGCTTTTATGATGCAGCCTCTCATCCAATGCAAACAGATTCTGTAAAATAGAATTGTTATTAACTAGTATCCAAAAATAGAATTGCAAATAATAATAACTCACTCATAAATCCTTCCATATCAAGTCTTTCTTCGCCTGAGGAACTTTATGCCAATTATCATACTTAACACCATAATGGCTTCGAGTGACAACCCCAAGATAGTTTACAAAATTATTGCGGTTCACTCCAATTGCATTTCCTCCATTATCAAACTCCACAACCAATTTGGATCCACTGCCACTTAGCGCTATTAACTTGTTCAATAGAGTGATGCCCCTTTTCTTGTTAACTTTTTGGTGATGCGTATCAAGTTCTTGTAGTGCTTCAGTGGGTACATGTGCATCATCAACCTAAAATTTGACAAAAATAAACACACTGAATTAGCCCAATATAGAAATATGGGATATATGACATAACTAGAAGATAATGAATTTTATAGAAATACATGATATGTTTTTAGAACTTACATTGGTATCCTCGCCATGCTCATCATGGACAACATGCTCATCATACTCATCATGGACATCATGCTCATCAAGGTCAGCCATATGAAAATGTCATTAAAAAGACAAACATTTAGCATTTGTATTAACTAGAAAAAGGCAAACATTTAGCATTTGTATTAACTAGAAGATAATGAAAAATCAAATCTGAAAATGATATTGATATTAAAAAAGCAAACATTTAGCTTCAATAAAAAAATATAAACATACATGCCTCTAAAATTGTGATCTTTTATCAATTAACAATCCTTCATTGTGATCTCCACGCACATATAAGTCATCATTAGCTTCAATATTTTGTGGAGTTGGCAACCCAACTGAGAATGGACTGGAGTCATCATACTTATCATAGTAATCTTCTTCATCTATAGGATCTTCAATGAATTGTCTTTTACCATGAAGAACAACCGACCATTTATCATTTGCAGAATCATCGATATAGAATATTTGTTTTGCCTGTGATGCCAATATGAATGGTTCACCCTTCTCGCCAATCTTTTCAAAGTTCACCAAAGTGAAACCCAATTCATCCACTATAACTCCTTTGGTGTTATCAACCAAATTACATTTAAAGAGCGGAATTCTGAAATGTATGTAGTCAAACTCCCATATGTCTTCAATGACACCGTAATATGACATTTTAGCTTCACGTGGACTCTTATCCTTTACACTTGCAAAATACATAGTCGACGCTTGAAGAGTGACCCCACTGTTTTGGACGACACTCTTATCAGCTTGGCGCTTTGTGTAATATGTGAACCCATTAATGTCAAACCCTTCATAAGACATAACATTCGGTTTTGGTTTAAAGGCGAGGCATTTGATAGTTTCTGTAATATCATTTGGTGTTTGAGATAGTTGGTGTAAGACTTTATCTTCAAACCACTTAGTAAAAGTCTTATTATGCTCTCTAGCAAGCCACATTGAACTTGCTCGAGGATGTTGTCTCTTGATGAAATCAGTATGTTCCTCGATATAAACACTCACTTCGTCCATGTTGTGTAAAATATACAAGTGAGCTTGTTCCAATTGCTCATAGTTGATTACTTTCACCCGTGATCCCAAAATTCCTTTGCCCTCCTCAATATTCTTGTCATTAAAATGAGTGTTATTACCACTCAGAAAGTCATTGCAAAAATCCATAACCTCTCTCGCCACATAACCTTTAATAATACTCCCTTCAGGCCGATAACGGTTTCGAACATCACCATTAAAAATGCTCATGTATCGTTCAAAGGGATACATCCAATGCAAGAAAACTGGTCCCAACATTTTCACTTCCCTAGTCAAGTGGACAACAAGATATACCATGATATCAAGGAACGAAGGAGGGAAATACATCTCAAGCTGACATAGGGTAACAACCACTTCTCTTTGCAAATTATCGAGAGTATCAGGGTCAATAACTTTGCTGCATAGACTGTTGAAAAAGAAACAAAGTCTGGTGATTACAAACCTTACATGCTTCGGAAATATAGATCGAATTGCCACGGGTAATATTTGTTGCATTAGAGTGTGACAATCATGAGATTTAAGACCTATCAACTTCAGATCTTTCATTGATACCAATCTACGGATGTTGGATGAGTAACCACGTGGCACCTTAACATTTACCAAGCTTTCACAAAAATCTTTCTTCTCCTTTCTAGACAACGTGTAACAAGCGGGAGGTAAGTATGTTCTTTTATTACCCATTTCACGTAATTCTGTTAATTCTGACCTTATTCCCATTTCACGTAGGTCCAGTCTAGATTTTATCCCATCTTTAGTCTTACCTGGTATATTTAACAGAGTACTAATGATGCTATCACATACATTTTTCTCAACGTGCATTACATTGATACAATGCCTGACTGTCAAAGAACTCCAATAAGGAAGATCCCAAAATATTGACTTCTTCTTGAATGAAGAATTATCACTTCGTGTGGCCATACTACATTGTGATTTCTTACCAAATTCATTGACAATGTCTTTTACTCTTTCATAAACAACATCCCCTGGTATAGGTTTAGGTGCACTCCGTTCATCATTCCATCCATTGAATGCTTTGTGCTTCCTACGATACAGATGGAATTTTGAAAGAAACCTTCGATTACCAAGATATACAGTCTTGCCGCCATGTTTTAGTCTTATTGAATCAGTGTTTTCTTCACATATAGGACACACTTTAGCTCCTTTGACACTATATCCAGACAAATTCCCATATGTTGGAAAGTCATTAATAGTGCAAAACAACATAGCGTGCAAACAAAATGTCTCTCTTCCTGAAGCATCATAGGTCATCACACCTTCATCCCAAAGTTTCTTTAAGTCATCAATCATAGGTTCAAGATAAACATCGATATCATTTCTGGGTTGTTTAGGGCCCGATATCAACAACGACAGCATAACATACTTATTTTTCATACACAGCCATGGAGGAAGATTGTATATAACAAGCATGACTGGCCAAGTGCTATGTTGGCTACTCAATGTCCCGTACGGATTCATCCCATCTGTACAAATCCCAAGTCTTAGATTCCTATCTTCTTCACCAAATTTGGGGTACAATAGATCAATCTTCTTCCACTGTGGGGAGTCAGACGCATGTCGTAGGATCCCATCATTATTTTTCTTAACATCTGCATGCCACCTCAAATTCTTCGCATCTTTCAGATTTGCAAACAAGCGTTGAAACCATGATATTATAGGTTGATACCACAACACCTTGGCAGGAGAACCAGTTTTGGACTCCCCCGAAGTTGTCAATTTATATCGTGACACACCACATTTTGGACAATCTTTCAAATCTACATAGCCCTTTTGAAATAATACACAATCATTCGGGCATGCGTGTATCTTCTTGGCCTCCATTCCCATTGGGCACAACATTTTCTTTACCCAGTATGTTGAGATTGGCAACTCGTTTCCTTTAGGAAGCATTTCTTTCAACAAAGTCAACAATGAAGTGAAGCTTTTATCGCTCCATCTATTGTTAGCTTTCAACTTATACAATCTCAACACAGTGCTAAGCTTCGTAAACTTAGCACAGCCTGTGTATAACAGTATCTCAGCATCATGCACAATGTTTCTAAAGATAGGAGGTGGATCGGTGTTCTCTACCCTACAACTATCCAACATCGCATCAACGATGTCTACTGGAACTGGTTCGTTCACATCTACGTCATCGGAGGCAATTTCTTCTTCCACCCAAGCACTGCTATCAACATCTACTGGTTTCAAGTTTGAAATCTCTCCATGCCAGTGCCATTCTGTATAGCCTTGTACAATCCCGTTGCACATGACATGACTTTTGATTTCCTCACCAGTGCCGACTTTCAAGTTGTTACCGCAATGCCTACATGGACAGTAGAACCTATCTGTAGGTTTTTTCCTATGTTCCTCGACAAATCTAATAAACTGATCAAGACCAGATATAAACTCTGGGGTGCAGCGATTGCGGATGGACATCCATGATCTATGCATTCTATGATCAAAGAGAAAACAAGTATATATTAGGACAAGATTAGGGTATACACTTACATCCTATCCAAGATTTACTCCTATTATCTACAATGAAGCCGGACTCCATACAAACAGTATATAAATCTTGGACGGGTTTCTAGGCCAACAAACACATGTGATGTCATTCTTATATATAATAAATGTATACCACCTATCCCATCCTTGAACACCTTATCTCACTAGTAAGTGTATAATGTGTATTGGGTTTTCAAGAAAATTTCGGTAGCATTTCCCCGCTGTTCTCAAAGTACATATGTACTTAGATAACAAACGGGGAAATGCTACCGAAATTTTCTCGAAAACCCAATACACATTATACACTTACATCCTAAGTGAGATTAGGTGTTCAAGAACAGTACCAAATTGGGGACTATCCAAGATTTACTCCTAATGAGTAAATCTTGGACGGGTTTCTAGGCCAACAAACACAATAATAGATATGTAAATGTTAGGGTTTCATCACAATTAATGTTAGGGTTTCATCACAATTGATGTTAGGGTTTCATCAATGTTAGGTTTAATCAAATCAAATTAGGATGCTACAATTGACAAGTTTGAATCTTATTTCAACATGCATCAAAATTTACTGAATTAGGCCAAACTTTACGATTAGAAGCACAAATATATGACAAATATATGCAAGCAAAAGATTTGTTCATATCCTAGGATTTACATAAAGCATTACATAAAAATTTGTTCATATCCTTACCAACAGCAAGCACAGCTGTGGCTGTATTGGCCTACCACGGCCGTGCTATCCAGCACGGCTGTGGTAAAGGCCGTGGCTGTGTTGGCCTACCACGGTCGTGCTGGTAGGCCAACACAGCCACGGACGTTACCACGGCCGTGCTGGACATCACGGCCGTGGTAGGCCAACACAGCCATGGCCGTGCTTGCTGTTGGTAAGGAGCTAGGGAGAAGGAAGCAAAGAGGCTAGGCAACCTGGAGCTAGCGTGGAGAAGATCGGCGGCAACAGTGGCGACGAGTAGGCGAAGAAGCAGAGGGGCGGGCAGCGGGCAGAAGCAACCGACGGCCGGAGAAGTAGCAGGTGCCGACCGGAGAAGCAGCAGGAAAAGAAGCAGCAGCGGCGGGCAGCGAGCAGTGGCACCGGCGAGCAGAAGAGCACCAGAGCAGCGGCGGCGAGCAGCAGCAACCGACGTCGGGCGATTTTGGGAGAGCGGCGGCGAGCAGTAGCACAAAAGAGAAATATCACGATGAAACGGGAAGAAAGGGGGAAGAGCCAGGTGATCGGGTCTATTAAGTTGGTCAACGGCGTCAGTTATCTAGAAAACCGACGCCTATTACTATTTGGCGTCGGTTGACAGTAAAAAACCCGACGTCCAACTACACAATCTTTACCCAAAATTATTTGGCGGGAACCATTATCACCGTCGATTATCAAAGGATAACCGACACTGAAAGTGGGACTTTTCGTGCAAATTTTCATCTTAAATAGGCGTCGGTGAATAGTTAAAAAACAGACGCTGTAGGTGACGCAAAATTTTTTGCTCGAAAATTGGATTTCGCGGGTGATTTTAGGCATCAGTTTGTTATACCCAGCCGACGCTGAATACAAAGAGGTACCCGTGTCTGGCTGGTCTTCGAATATAGACATCGGTTTTCCTAAATAACTGACATTGAATATTATAGGCGTCGGTTTTCCTAAATAACCGACGCCCAGAAAAGCGACACTGAATGCTGTTTCTATAGTAGTGTATTTATTAACCAACAAACCATCTATCCTTGATAGTGGTCTTTCCTAGCTATCACTGAACCATACACAACATTATAGAATCACTTTTGTTTTTCCTTCCTAACAACATTTAAGGAGTCATCATAAACTATCTCTCTCACTCTCTAAGGGAGAGGAATACTTGTAATGTTCATTTAATAAACATATCCAACCTTCACATATTTTTCATACTGTTGATACATATTGCATACTAGGATTCCTTACCTTGGTATTCGCCTCATGTGCTATAAGGAACTCACATCCTTATCTCGTCTACTCTTACCAACATAACAAATTTCAAAACATATAATAGGAGTATTCCTAATTATTGGAAGGCTCAAAAGCAAAATCATCACAAACTTTATGATCTTGGAACCATAGTCCAAAGAACCTTATGCTATAATAAGCTATCCACCCTCATGTTTGTAGCGAATCCACACGTACTAAGTGGAAATGATCCACTTGAAAGATGTGCCCTAGAAAGGAAAGACACAAAGTGAAACACACTTCCCATACCATAGTAGTATTTTTCAAGGGTCACTAGCAAAAAGGTAACCAATTCTATTTTCATTATGCAGGCTACAACTTCTTATGTATCATTTTACCGTTTTCATTCTAGGTTCCTTTCCATTAGCATAGGAATCATCATGATTAACATATATCATTACTCCTTCCTTGATGAATATTTATCCCACTAGTGTATTTTCTCTTATTTTATTATGATTTTCAACCACTTATCGACATGTAAATCATCATATTCCGCATTTTCTTCATTAAATTGGGATCATCTCCCTTCATTTCTTTCACATGCCATGCTGATTTTTCATTAACACTTTCTTACACACATAGGTTGGTCTGAGATTAACTAAGGTTCCACCTTATTTCTTTGTCATTGTTCCTATTCATCTTCTCATTTTGTACTTGTTATAGGAGTTCTCTCTATCTTATGTGGATTTCATACCTTGATTCACTTTATAAGCATAGACTTGTTTGTATTTTACTTTATTATCTTCTTGAATCACATGTTCAAGAACTCCTCTTTTCCTTGTTTGTATTCAGATTTAGATTTCATGGTGTTGTATTTTTCTCTTATATTTACCTAACATTCAAGTTTTGATAGATAATGATGCAATTCTCATCTTCTTTAAGGTAGGATTGAGATATTCACACCATGATTTCTTATTCATTATGCTCTTTAGATTGTCTCAAGATGACTACTTGATCAGAGTAATCAGAAAGATAATAATTTAAGAGTTGCATACTTACCTTTTCTTCAATAATTGAATACCTGGCCAGGGCACCCAAATACTGAGATTAGACAGTATGCACCATATTTTTATGTCACAGTCTTAACTTAGACATCATCCTAGTCCTAAGTCCTAGTGTCCCTATAGAATCAGTGAACCTAAAGCTCTAATACCAACTTCTAAGAACCCATTACACTAAACAAGATTACTCAAAAATAAAACACAATCAATCACTAATTAATCACATACCAAAAAATATGGGTAAATTAAAACCGATTTCAACATCAACACCCACTCAGAAACATTTGCATAAGAGCCCAACATCTTTCTTATATCCATACTATGCCAAGAATTTGATACAAATTGTTCTATTGCCTTAGCCACAACATATATACATAGGAGAAAAATATTTGTATATGCCACACAAGCAAGCATTAATATGCTAACAAAACTCCGATTCATTTGAAACACCATATACAAGCTTTTCTTGCCTGGACCTGAGAGTACATGGACGACTCTAGGATACACTAGACATCTAATCAACTTTATCAAAGATTCATTACTATAACTCCTCTTTGCTGCCACATGTTTGTTTTCGTCATTTCCGATTACCTAAAAAAATATGGCAAACCACAAGGGTGAGACCCATGTCCCAACAAGAGATATAACCTCCAACAACATTTATTGATTACAACATTTTTAAGTAATTAAATAGTTAAGCAGTTTAATCAAATATAACAAATAAGATCAACAGTACTGATGATTATCAAAATACATAAGGAGCTGATAATAACTATCATCATTAGCCAGACTATCATCCTTTATCTCGTTGACAATATTAGCAATTAAGTAACATATGCATATCTAGAATCACGAGCAAGTCTAGTAACATAGCATAGCTAACAACATGAGCATGTCTAATTGGTTGAACATATCAGTATCATAAGAAGAGCTAAAAACATAAGCACAACTATTTGGATAAGCATGATTAGTAGTATGTGCATCTCTAATTATAAAGGCATGGCTAGCATGCTAAACATAACTAACAACATGAGATAGATAGAATTGACTATAATCAGCAGTAGCAGTATAGTTATCAACACAAGCATAGATACTGTATGTACGCATCTACAATCTTATGAATATCCACAACCTAAGTGTATCTACTATCTCTTAATTGCACTAAGCATCATCTTTATGTAAATATAACAAACAAGGGTTGTCATCCAATGTGAAACATTGTGTATAACCCAAACAAATATGCTACACGACTATATTACATCTTTTATTACACCTTGAGGAATTTGAATCATACCATTCAAAGTCCAACCGACCCCTATAAAGGGATATTTGGTTCCGTATAAGATCTAGGAGTGCCAGTGTCCTAAGATCTATTCCCCTCGGTCAGTATGAGTAAAAAGGCAGTGACATATCAGTCAAAGCTGCCACCACAATGACATATAGTAAAGCTGATAACCACTATTCTGACTTTGGTACATGTCACGTCACTAGAAACTAGGATATTCACATCCAATCACTGAGGTACAACCGCAGTTGTCCTCTAATCACATCATGTTATAATCACCGAGACACGATCGCAACCATTCTCAATCACATCAGATGTATGAGGCATGACCATAGAAAACCTCCACAATCTGCATTGTGGATGACAAGGATATATCCTCAACCTACGATCCCCACATACTCAACAGTATGTGCTCTGAGTTTCCCTTAGGAATACTCATTTCACCATCCAGCAAGTTCTAACACTGAAGATGGCTCTACGACACATGGCACTACATGATTAGAGTTGCACTTGATTAGTTATGCCAATTGGGTGAATTAAGGCTGCATCAAACAAGTGGAAATACAAACCCTAATTCACTTCTAGCAAACATATAAATATCACAACTTTGAAAAGATATAAAACGTGTGAAACATAATTTCTCATCTCATCATCACATGGTACTATTCACTTGCCATTCATGAGACCACACTAGTCATCATACTATCACAAGATATAAATCATTTTCATAAAATCACATGGTATGCACCCTTATCAACATAAGAGGATTACACCTTATTCAGGGCTCAACCATGCCCAAAGGTCATTAAGAACATCATACTATCACAGGATATATAATCCTTTTCACAATATCACAGGGTATCAACCCTTATCTACACAAGAGGATTACACCTCATTTAAGGCTCAACCATGCCCAAAGGTCATTAAGACCATCATATTATTCCCTGTAAGATCATCATTATCTTTTCATGCCTTATATCAAGGCTCAACAACATCACTTACATACAATACACCAGATCAACACAATATCACATTAATGAGCTAGGAGATATCCATAAACAATCATAGCAGGGTTATATTAACATTAAGAACATTCCTTCATTACATCAACATGAAAGGAATATAGATATGATTAACTCTCATCATATTCATAATGCACACGTTTAGCATAAGAAAGTATCAACCATGTGTCTATGATAACCACCAATTAATATATAAAGGTTATGATCATATTAAGGAGGTTATTCCACCATCATTACATCATATAATAATGTTAAACATGAATACTCATCTTTATCTATTTGCATTAGAGTTAGGTTCATAAGATAAATTATATTAATGTTACTAATCAACACTCATACCTAAACCCTAACTTACGACATCCCCATTGGATCATGGATACATAAGGTGAAGCATCACCATCACATTCCATACCATTCTCAAGTATGAACCAACACATAAATCAAGGTGTAACAATCATATTTTAGCATACTAGGGTTTCAACAACAGTAACAGAGTACTCCATGATTGTATTAGTCATTTGAGGACTATTCATACCCAATTACCATCATTTAATTATATTAAAGCTAGGTATAACAACTATACCTCATTAGGGTTACATATACACACAATATGGTTATCATCCCCTCCATTCATATGAGTTAATAGGTAAGACTACCTTGTTAAGGGTAACCCTACATTTGTTCCATCATCATTCAACCCATATCACCATACCACAATGTCACCCAGAACCATTAGATGTTTAAAAGGTATGACCATGGGTTGTTTATATAAGTAAACACATTGGATAAACCAAATATGAAGTCCATGATTTTTTCTCTAGAAAGAGTCACCATCTACCCCTAGACATCCCTTGATTTACAACAAAAAAAGTTCCATTGAGAGTAGGGTAAAACCCACAATCGACTGTTAAGTTAAAACAAGCCATCCATTGTCAACAAGTAAGCTCCTTAAGTTGATCATATAAAGGAAACCATATAAATCCCATTATTAGGACCAACATATTACATTAGCCATCATTCCACCTTATTGGAGGAATAAACATTATATCTTGACCATTGGGTCAAGTTCATATGTTAAAACCATCAATTACAGTATAGGTCCGACCATTACATCAAGTGACCCAAGAAACCATTGGTCTAAGGCTTAATTGATGCTACAACTACAATGATTAACTTAACATAGGTTTTAGAGACCTGATCCACCATCATTAGTGATCATAAAATCACCATAGGTTGTTATATCAACAATGCATTCATTAATCAACATCAAATATTAAGCTGATATCATCATTGATTGATAACATCAGTAGGGTACTTAATGGTTGATCATTATACTTCTAATTGATCAAAAACCCGAACTAAGGAGGTGACCATAGGTTGTCACCATCATATGAAACCTTTGATCACGACCATCAGTTGTCATGAAGACAACACCATAGGCTTGTTGCAATGGTACCATCATCAGGTCATGGGTTTATAGAAGAAATCAGCTTAAAACCCTAAAATTAACCATTGGTTGATAGGTGCTTAGCACCATAGGTTGTCAAATCAACCTGATCAAAGTCATATTATACCTTAGGAATAATGTACACATGATCAAAGGTTCATCTAGATCTGAAATCAGAATAGGTAACATAAAAAAATCGAAATTTAAGTCAAACATAGCTTTTTAGTGCATAAATCATCATTTTCAGGCAAGAACATGATCTAGAAAGCTTATGATAAGCAATAAACGTGAAGAAAGATATAAAACTTGAGTCTAATGAGAATATGAAACCCCACAAAGAAGAAAACTCAAGCAGTTAGGGTAGAAAATCCAAGAATAAGCTATGAATTTGTCCATCTAGCACCTTTCTTCATCAAATGAGCAAACCCTAAGCATAAGGAGCAAGAAAGGTAGGGTTTTAGACCTTTAGAGCAATTTCTACCATGGAACAACAAGGTTCCGACCTGGGTAAAGTTAGGAGGAATGATAACAAAGAAATAAACTGAGGAAATAAGGAAAGTATTACTCTTTTAGGTCAAGATCACTAGAAGGAAGCTTTTTCAACCCTAAAATGAAGTCAATAACAACCCTAGATCCTTTTTCCAAGAAGATCCCCACTTTCTTCTTCCTTGGAAAAAAATTTGCAGAAGCATAGAGGGAGTACTAGGTTGGGAGAAGGAGGGAAGTGGTGGAGAGAAAATGGCTCGTTTTGGTTCTTGGCGATAAGTATATGAACTCTAAGATAAAGCAAAAAGAAAAAGTTGAAATTCTAGTATCTATCCAAGTGTCCATGGCCTTAATTTATTAAGAATATACAAGCACACAGACAAGCAGATCCCACACATAGAACTTCTTAGCTTTCCTTTGTCGAATTTACCAACCAATCAAATAATTCATTAGTTGATAGCTACTAAAGGTAGCTCATCTGTGAAGGGGAAAACCCTAAAATACCCTTGGAGAAAACACCGTCAAACCAAGGTTTAAATAGGAGACACATGGATCAACAAGCTCAATAATGATTAGAGAATATCCAAGGAACATAATGCAAGTGATAAATTGCAAAGAAAACCACTCATTTTGGTATATTGTAGAAAAGTCCAAAATGTGCATAAAATTGCATAACTTGCTCAAACAGTGTCCAAATTGGACCAAATTTGAAACTTAAGATTGTCTTATGATTTCAAATCATATCACAAGATTATATTAGGGCTATAAGAATTAAATTATGATAATTAAGCTTGTTCAACTCACTAAGCAAGTTTAGGGGCCTTACAAGTATGGTAGCTCTAGAGCACCACAACTGTGTTGATGGCCATGGCCGTTGTGGCTAAGTTGTTGTAGCACTTGAATTTTTTTGATTTCCCCTATGACTTGGGAACTTTGTCCACGTCCATTGCAAAGTACCACAACCTATTTTGAGGGCCCATCTGTCCTCTTTGGCTCGAAAGTCCTTCAATTTGCTTCTCTTTACCCTGAATGTATTTTTGCCCATCTATGGAAGGTTCGAAGATGGTCTAGGACTCATCCCCGAGTGTATAAATCCAAGGATCCTCCCTTCTTACTCCTCTTTCTCCAATACATGGTTCAAAAACCTGAAAAACATACAAAGAGCAACCATAAGAAAATATATGAAACCATTTATTAGGGAGTTAATTTGCATTCTAACATGTCTAGATGTGATTAAGATGCAATAAGACACAATATGGAGCCAAAAATTAGGGTTGTATCACCTATCTAGTTGTTTCTAACCAAGATTTATAAACCATGTATTTTATTCCTTTTCTATATCAATACACAATACATAGAATTTACTGGTGCCTTTTGAGTAGCAAAGACAAACCCTCTTTTTCAGCTCAAGGAGAACTATCACATTCTTTGATGGGCCGCTGAAAAGTCACCAAATTGAAGATGATCACAATCAGCCTCCTCTACCTTTGTCGCATCATTCAATTGAGAAGTAGCACCAAGTGATCTTTACCACAACCTTTTATATTAGAGTAGTGAGAATCAACAACAAATCAGAGCACGAGAACAAGAAGAGAAGAAGGAAATTTAAATGCTCTTCACAAGATATAGAAATAAGCACTAATGGAAGGTTTAGGCTATATTATGTGGAGAAGGACACTAGTATTGAGATAAGTCTTAGGCTAGCTTGATGGAAGCTTGAAATAGCAAATGTCAAAGCTAATCACTTTTAGTATGATTGCAAATAGTAGAATGCTCAAGTGTATTCTAGGGTGCCCTAAGATGACTATAATATATAGGAATTATTTACATGTGGTTAGAGTAACTTTGGGGAGTTTTTAGGGCATTCTTAGTAGTGGACTATACATTAGGATTAAGTTAGTTGAGTCGCAATTTGATCGTTAACAATTTTTGTTTCTAGAACTTTTGCGGTTGATAATTAGTTCGATCCAGTCTGTCTTGGTCGAGAAGTTAGTCGAACGAGAAGTGTTCTAAGAGCTCAAGTGGTCCCAACGGTATGTGTTGATCAATCTCCTTGGTCCAACTGGAAATAACAACTCTTTCTCAGTTAAAATTTTCTTCAACCAACAATCTCGATTAACAATCATTACGATCGAGAATGACCCATAGCTCAATGTATATGTAACATCTCTTTCACGATTGACTAAGTATTTGACCGAATGGATTTCAGTTGACAAAGACTTTGACCAAGAAAAACTCTATAAAGTGAATGCAAAATATGAAAAAACCAATCTAATGTTTTTCTTCATAAAACCTAACAAACCTAAAAACTTCATATGAGTATGGAATAGGGTTTTGGGTATGTTTTATAAGATTGTCACTTATCCTGACATCATATCTATCAAGTTGTACAATAACACACTTGTACAATCATACTCATAGTACAACTTGGCCTACATGCATCCAAACATATATAAAATTGCATGATCTTTGTCAGTAGATGTTAACTTAGTTCCTTGATAACTTGAAATACTTAGATAGCATGTTAGGTCCACAAATAGGAAATGTTTGTCATCATCAAAAGAGAAGAAAAGCTAATGTCCAGTTTGGGCAACATTCTAAGGACTTGTTGTGAGAGGACACTGTCATGATATGGAACATGGATCCTCCCAAATGTCATGCATGGGAAACACCTAGGTGTGCAAAAGAAAACCAGGGATGAAAACCAAGGCATCTAGGAAAATCAACTTAGAATTCAATTCAGTGTTTAAAGATTATTGGAATTCACACATCCATTTTAGTTAAGATCTTATTACAACTACAAACCCACAAATGAATCGGAATAGTAAAATGCTTACATCCCTCTCACCCACTCTCCTACTCCATTAGCCTACCCACATTGTTGTAGAATCCATGCTATTCCATTATCCTACCCACTCAATATATCTCATAAAAGTACGCAAGCTATGAGGAACTTCATGTAGTACTTTCCATGTGAAAAAAAACTTTTGGATAGGCCACCCGATAGTCTAGGTCCACAACATGCTCTTCCAGGCTTCTAGGTGTTGATGAACCTTTAGAAAAAAACTCCACATGTCATGTAGGGTGTGAAAAGGATGATGAGGAATTCATGTCACTCATTTTTTCTCTTACTCTTTGCAATCTCTTCCACACTCTCATTCTTTCACAACATTTGTTTATTTTTGGATGATAACAATTTTCACTTGTTCATATTTATCAAGATCAAGTTGTTGTATGGGAATCTGATAAAGGAACCAAAGCTATGTCCCTCAATTCTAAGGACTTGTTGTGAGAGGACACTATCATGATATTCCTATCAAATGCATTTTAGGGACTTATTGTGAGAGAACATTGTCATATACGGGCCATGAAACCTCACAAATGCATTTCTAGGGACTTATATGAGAGGGCGGTGTCACAATATGGGACATGGCTCCTTGAAAATGCATTTCTAGAGAGTTGATATGAGAGGACACTCTCATAATGTGGCCCTCATCTCCTCACAAATGCATTTTCAAAGAGTTGATGTGAGAGGCCACTATCATGATATGGGTCATGGTGAGTGTTGCAAGCCAAGCAAGCGAGTGTTACAAGCCTAGATAGTGAGAGCTGCAAGCCCTACAAGTGAGTGTTGCAAGCACCACGTGCATGAGATATAAGATTCTCATAAATGCATTTTGGGGGACTCGTATTGAGAGGACATTTTCATTATATGGGCCCCGTCGCCTCACAAATGCATTTTTAGGGACTTGTTGTAAGAGGACACTATCATGATATGGCCTCGTATCTTCACAAATGCATTTTAAGGGAATGGTTGTTAGAGGACACTATCATGATATGGGCATGGATCCTCTCAAATCATTATTGTGGGGATACATCAATACATTTATATGACAATTTATAAAGGATATGTGTAAACAAAATTGATGTTGAGAGTCATTCTAAGTTATTTTGAGAGTCATTCGTAAATGTATATTATCATGATGATCGTCTATGAACTCATACACATATCTTCTATGATCATTCTAAGACTAATGGGTCTTTGTCTTGTGAGTCAATTTCTCCTTGACAACAGCTTTCATAGACCACCCACCCCAACAACAATTTCTATAAATGGGCGGTGGCTACTGCAAGCACCCTACTGACCATGCTCTGATTGTCCCTAAACTCATACATGTATACTTTATGAACATGTAAGATGACAATAAATTTATACACGTCTTTGATAAAAACATTTCTAGGGACAATCTGTGAGAGGACACTGTCATGACATGAGTCCTAGCTCCTCCCATAAGCATTTTCATGGACTTGATTTGAGAGGACACTGTCACGATATGGGCCATGGCACTCCTTGCAAATGCATTTGGGATGACTTTCTATGAGATGATGTTGTCATGATATGGGACCTGAATCCTCACAATTTTCATTTTTAAGGACTTGATGTGAGAGGACACTGTCATGATATGGGCCTCAACTCTTGACAAATGCATTTGAAGGGATTTGTTGTGAGAGGAAACTGTCATGATATTGTTCATGGATCCTCCCATATGCCTTTTTGTGGACTTTTTGTGAGAGGACACTATCATGATATGGGCCCTAGATCCTCCTAGAAGAATTTTTGTAGACTTTCTATGAGAGGAAACTATCATGATATGGGTCATGGATCCTCCCAAATGCATTTCAAGGGACTTGCTATGAGAGGATGCTGTGATGATATTGGCGATGTCTCCTCCTAGATGCATTTCCAAGGACTTGTTGTGAGAGGACACTTTTATGATATGGAAGGTCACTCCTCCCAAATGTCATGTGTGGGAAACACTCATGTGTGTAGAAGAAAACTATGGATGAAAACCAAGACATCTAGGAAAATCAAATCAAAATTCAACTCAATGTTGAAAGATGATTAGATCCTACACATTCATTTCAGTGAAGCTCTAGGTACAACTAAAAATAGACTAATGGAGTGGAATAGTAAAATCCATCGATCTCTCTCACCCACTCTCCTACTCCATTAGCTTGCCCACATCACTATAGACTCCATGCTACTCCATTATCCTACCCACTCAATATATATCATCAAATTATGCAAGCTATGACAAACTTCATGTAGTACTTTCCTCTTGAAAAAACTTTTGCATAGACCACTCAATAGTCTAGGTCCACACTGTGCTCTTCCACGCTAGTCTAAGTGTCGATGAACTTTGAGAAACAAACTCCACATGTAAGACCCCTAACCTTGCTTTTGGTTGAACATGATTGCTTATCATAATTAGATGCTCAATTTTTAACTTAACCCAAACATGTTCTTTAATATCACGTGATTAGCTTACGTTTCAAGTTTGGTCCAGTTTGGACACTATTTGAGCAAGTTATGCATTTATATGCTTATTTTGGGCCTTCAAGCAATTTACCAATACTAAGGTTTTTCTTGCAATTGGTCACATGCTTGCTTTTCCTCACATATTTTCTTATCATTCTTGAGTTATTTGTGCCTTGGGGAACCTAGTTGCACCTTTTTTTGATGGTGACACCTAGCTAGGGTTGAGTTTATGGTTTTCTCTCATGGATGAGCTACCTTGGGGGCCATAATTTGATGGTTATCCTAGTTGGTTGGAATCCTATGGTTCTCGCTGTGAGTAGGGAACCAATGGTGGTCCTTTTAGGTGTAAGGGTTGATGGTTTTCCCTCTTGATCTCCCTAGATTGATGGTTCACCTAGAGTAGTGCCCAAATGATGGTTTTCACCCTTGTGACCTAAGATGCCAAGAACCAATGGTTTCTCTACTGATCGAGGTTGATGGTTGGCCTGGGATTCAAGACTTGATGGCTCACTTTTTTCCACAACCTATGGACCTATTACTTTGCATGGACATGATGCTTTAGGCCATGGACACATGGAAAGCATGGTATGACGCCTTAACCTTCTCTTCTCCCACTAGTACGAAAACTATCTCTAGAGTCAGTTAAAACAACCCTATAACATATGTTATAGACCGAAACTTAATTGGGCGACATGACAACCACATGTCTAAGACATTGGTTATTTGGGGACAACAAAAATGACACCAAAGATCCATCCTTAGTTGTGTGGATAAAAGAAACCGACACAATTACGAGTCTGAGGCATTGATTGCATTCCAAAAACTAACGTCGCAAGAGCCATACTAGGTCACATTTGTAACTGGTAGCTCTAACTTTTTGATTTGGGAACAACCAACACCTATCATGATGTACAATGTCAGTTGTATCCCAAATAACCAATGATTATGATGTACAATGACTGTTAAATATACAAAACCGATGACTATGCCATGCTACCCAGAGAGATCGTGCTGTCTAGCATGGCCATTTTGGATATACTCTTTAATGTCAGTTATTTTACCAAAATAGATGGCTCAGGCCTATAGTGTCAGTTTTTATGTTACAACCGATGACTAAGTTTTTTTTAAAATATCAGGTCTGCAGACCCGTTGCCCAATTGGTCAGCAGGATGCAGAACCTGTAGCTCAGAACTGGAGTTTTGAACTATTGGTTAACAACATCCTCTGAGTTCAGCTTAACAACAAGCCACCAAACCTACAATAAAAAACATAATATTCATAATTCTATTCATTCTCCAATTCCATTTCATCACATGTGCAAACATAAATCTCCACATTCATTCACACACATGATACTTCATTTACATATACACCAATTCCATTCTCATGACATGTAGAAACACAATTCATTCATTCATACAAAATTCATTCATTCATCTTCACATTCACACACATGTATATAGATCATCATTCACATATGCACCAATAATTTACTCGCATCAAATTTAAAGTTGTAAGAAGTCATAAGCACCACATGTATATAGAAATAATTACATCAATCTTTAGAAAACACATTCCTTATCCGAATCAAATTCAATGTTCATTTCCTTTTGGAAGGCTTATGCCCATTTTTCTTCTATCTCGTCTAGTTGTTATGTCATATAGGGCATTTGTATGTCTTCTAGATTTTCTAGCGTATTGAAGTCTTTTGTTTTAAACACTTGCAAAGATAATGATGTATATAATTAATAAGTTTGATATTTTCATATTATCTAATGAGACTATATAGTTATGAATATTAAGACTATATATATATATATATATATATATATATTACATTTTGTATATCATCGATGTCTACCGCCACATATCTAACAATCATGTCCATATACTACATCACGTAGTATATGCATGCCCAACTGTTGTCTTGTACAAAACACTATAAATTTCAACATATAAAATGTTAATAAGTAAAAGTAAGCATAGTTGGCATAAATATGTATTGGAGTAAGAAAACTACCTCATTCTCCCAAAATATCGCTTTCTTTTTCTTGTCCAACTTTCCTTTAGATTTTTTGAATTCTTTTATAGCCCTATATGTTGATGTAACACATTGAATTGTATTAGTAAATAGTCATGTAAAATATATGTTAACAAATATTTATATAAATTTACTCACACGAATAATGCCCTTTTCAAATTGTGTCCGCCACTGTCTATTTTGTCACCCTTAGGATCTAGATAATACACAGTTAGCATCGTGGGAACAATAACCAATAACACCCAATGTTTACTCCTAAGTGATAAGAAGGCAAACAAAATATAACTCGAAATCCATAATGAAATGTAATTTATTAAGTCAAAATTATAAGCAGAGTAAGTAAACTTACTCAACATTGTATGGAGCTAAAATCACACTCTTTTTCTTTTTACCGAACTATTTAAATGTGGTAGAGCAATATTAGATAACTGTGATGACCCGATTTTCAAGGTTTCTAAAACCAATATAGTATTTAAGTTCCAAGGATATTCCTGGCTGGTTAATCCTAGGCTTCAATGACTTTTATTCAAACACAGAGTCTTTTAACTCACGAGTATGACTTCAATGACATTAGAGGATCAATGTTAGATATCCATGAATGTTTATGTACATGTATATGGTTAATGTGAATTATTAGACAATGTTGATTAATTATGATGAGAAGTGTCCAATTAAAGTATACATGGATTCAAAGATTTAATGATGGACCTCGAGGTGTGATATAGGAAAATGATGTAGGTTGGACTTTTTCGGTCAAGTGTGATGGTTAGTTGACTTATAGTCAAGGTTTATATACTTGAATTTGTTTTTCTTGGAAAGAAGCTAAATGTAAGATATTACGATCATATGTATACAATCTCACGATGGTTAGAGGTCCTTACCATAAAAATATAGTTGACTGAAACTGAAGAGACTGATGATTATTATGATATTGAGCTTTGATAAAATGAACGAATAGGGGACTAAGTAGAAGATTATGGTTATTGAATATATTAATCCATGCCTGTGAAATCGAAGTCACGCTGGTTCATTATGCTTTTGTGCGGGCATGACTCAAGGCCTAGCTTGGTGGCATGATTTAAGCCCTCGACCAGCGGGATCAGTTGGCTGGTTCTCATCTGCAACCTCTGACAAAAATGGAGCCAAGCCTGACCGAGCCGCTGGCTTAGAACGCAAGCATATGGAGAGCATAAGATAGACCTTGAATGTGGAAATAGATCCACAATACTCGGAAATACCTAGCGACTCCTCATAGTAAGGCCAACATGGTGAGATTAGATAGTTTCATCCCTCCACTGTCACACACAGAACGGAGAACGGCAACGACATAGGTCGAGGAGGTGCCACATTCATGCACGAAGGAGCCGCTGAGAAGCCGAAGGCACCATAGGCATTCCAACGAAGTGTTTGGTTGTAGCAGATCGTGATTCCATGCCATGGTCTCCATCCACGAAGACAGGAAGAATAACCACCCCTTTTAACCATCGCAGCAGCAGTCGTGAATGGCGAGCCCCAACTCCAGAAGCCACCGGACACTCCCAGGATGTCGTGACGGCGCTCACGATCAGGATGACGCCCCCCGGTGGCGGCTGTTATCCAGGAGACTACACGCGTTGGCATCGGGCGGATTGAGCAGAACCAATTCTGAGTTGAGCGTCGTGGTTGCTTTTAGGATTGCTAGAGAAGTGGACGAGGAGGAAGGACCTGCTGCTCGGAAGCGATGGCGGTTCTTGGTTGCACGCCGGGAACCTTGCCCAGGCGGCGGCGGCCGTGATCGTGTGAGAATGCGGGGTTGGGTTCTGTTATGGTGAGAACGTAGAGAAGAGGGAGGGAGAGAGGTCAGACTGCTTGACCCAACAGTGAGCAGAAGTAGATCACTTGGAGAAGTTGGGAGTCCGGGAGACACTTCGAGTGCAGATGGCAGGAGATCTCGTCGCCTTAGAAGAGGTGGGCAGTCGTTTTACTTGCTGGAGCAGAGGCCAGCGATGGTGACACCACGGATCCAGGTCACCGCAGACTCACATGGATAGACACGTCGAGCTCCCTTGCAGTCGGTGGATGAGGGCGCCTCGGCGGCGGCCATCTTCCAGGAGGCGACACACACCTGGGTTGCAGGTGTCGTGCGGCGCCGAGAACGGATGCACACAAGCATCGTGCGAGGAAGAAAGAGAGGTGAGGAACCGACCGGTCTAAGGCAACAGACCAGGTTCATGGGATGTGAACCGGCCGGACTTCAGTAAGACCAATCAAAGGAGCCGCAACCCTAAGTGTCCACGTGGCGCAGGCCAATTGGCCAGAACAAGGTAAATATTCCAGATCTTAGATAAATCGCAATAAATAGCTCGAGTATCAGAAAATTACACATAATATACCAAAATTCTCAGAAAAATGTGTAGAACAAGATGGAAGCATAATATCCTGCTTTTGATGCATTAATAATAGTGATATCATGTAAGATGTGAAATGCTCATATAATGGATAATAAATATCAAACGATTCCCTAAAATTATGGAAAAATGCCAATAAGTCCATAACCATGTCTTTAATGCATATGATGTCAGATATGGTCATTATGATGCACGAAAGTATATAATTTGATTAATATGGATAATTAGGGATAATAACACTAGAGATAATGTATTAAACGCATACATGTTCAATAAGTGATGAGATTTACAGAAAACCCTCATATCTGTAACTGGAATATAATATATATATATATATATATATATATATATATATATGAGATCAGTTATATGCATAGAATTCATGTTATATGAAGATGACCCTTAATACATGGGTTGTAACCCTAAATTGAATAATGTGTATAAACCAGGGTTAATATGTGCACAAAAAGGATATGGAACCTAATGTTCAGATAATGAACCATAATCTGGAAAATGACACCATTAAGATAATTCTAAGACAATAATGCAAGTAAACGTTGGAATATCCTAATGAGATAATATAAACCCTAATGAAAATGACTAGGGCTAAGATGATGGGAATCTGATGATAGTATGTGGTCTTGTATTAATCAGGTGATGACCAGACTTCTAGATGATCAAGGATAAGTTAGAAATCTCTGAACTCAGGTATGTGGGTTTATTTAATTATATGACTATGGTTTTCTTGCTTGCAATCATGATATGTATCTATGCTCTCTTCTATTTGCAAATATTGGATGTAGTATTGATATGTAGTACCCGTTGTTTTGTCACTTGAAAACATAAATTATGAGTAGATGTTTTGTAGTTATTTAAGGTGTTCATTATCCCCCTTACGAGGGAATGGATTAATGTTGGCTAGTACACCTCCCTAGAGCACACAGTGTACGGGGAGTTTCCCTAGAGTACTTGGTACACGGGGATGGGCCCAATATTTATGTTTTGGTACTAGTCCACCTTGATAATGCAATTCATCTAGGAAAATGACTTAAATTGGCGTATTTCGCTTAATAAAGAAGTGTTTTCTATGATTTTCTTTCCTTCTGCAAATCTTTTACAAAATTATGAAAGCCATAAATATATGTATCTTTCTGCCCATGTACACAACACCTTGTGTGTTGATTTGTTGTTTCACGTATGTTTTAGGTTCAGAGATAGCATGGGAGAAAAAGTACAGGATGTGAGCAAGTTGTACAAGTTGTACCTATTGTGTAGATCCTAGTTTAGCATACATGTTCTTAGACTGTAGAATCTACCTTCAATATGTAATTGTAAATCCTTGTGTAATAATTCATGTTGTATAAATATACATGTTGAATGTTGAGAAATGTTATGGTTGTATGCTCATGTATGCGTATTATGCTTCCGCATCGCTCTCTGATATGATTGGATGATGTTTTCAGATTCTGACATCTCATTACCAATAGGGTTTGGAGAAGCCAAAATCCGGGGACGTCACAGTTGGTATCAGAGCATGAACAATAGCTACACCTGACAATTGCTCACCATGAAAAAAAAATCTCACTTTTCACTTTAAAACCTAGAAACTTAGTAAGATGTGATATAGGAATAAGGTTTGACCTAGCCTCTAGGTTAGAACCCATATGTTCGAGAACTAGGTTTAGACAAGTGTGTGAGACCCTTTCCATATAGAGCTCATATGTATGGGGTAGCTACACTAGTCTACATCTTGTTCTCACCATTTCACTAGGTGGCATAGCACTAGACTATCTTCTATGTGTGGGACACTCGATTTTGCTGATTTGGTTTTGTTTTCCAATCGGCTCGAGCCTCGACAGTTTTCTCTGATGTCCGTCTTCTCGGAGAAAAACTATATAATATTTTATTATATATATGTAAATATGAAAATGTGTCCCTCGCACTGGAGAGTAGTTAGTGTTCATGCAACCTAAGTGAAAGGGAGTGACATCAGTCTAGAAGAGAGAGTAGTCTAGATTAGATGTCTAGAGCCTTATCAAGATATGTGATACATAGAGTAGATGATAGAATGATAGTTGGAAATAAGCATATAGAATCTTATCTAACTTTGATCTATGATGGTATAAGTTTCCTTATTATGATTTGAGTTGTAGATGAGCCGAATCCACTCTTAGAGGATCTATGCTAAGTCGTGATGATGAAACTACATTTCATTTTCCTACTTAAGATAAGCTAAGTTAAGATAGAGATGAGTATGCATGAGCCTCAAGCTCTTATACAAAGGGGATATCTAGTGGTAGGATGAGATAAGTGGTGAACTCTAGAGAGAGTAAGACCCAAAGGGAGAAGGTCATAGGACCTAGCCTCCAATATATGAGATATGTGTTAAAAAAAATCCTACACTAGATTACTCTAGAGTGTTGAGTTGAGTCCTTATGCATGATTCAAATCTATATGCGAGAATTGGGTAAAATAAAAGGATGGGTAGAAGACCCATATGATAAAGTCAATCCTTTGACTGAGTTAGGTCCTAGCTAGAGTGACATATTTTGTGAATCTCATCATTAGTTGCAAGTGAGGTAATATATGAACTCTAGTTATGAGAGTATGATGCTTTGTGCAAAAGATACTCAAAATACATGTTCTCCCTTCTTCTTCTCTTTCTAAATATATGATGATAGAAACCTCACTTGAACTAAATAGATGATTTATATATGAGGAGTCACTCGTATAAGCTTGACCTAGTCTATATCCCCCCCCCTACATCATACATGTAGTACCCAAGATTGAAATAATGATAAGTTTGACTCTAAAATATTCTCTTCCCCTTCATATGAAACATGAAAGATATGATGCTGAGATCATGGGATAAACTTGGTATATTCTCTTTTTCCCTTCACAAAATACATGCAAGACATAAAAGTTGAACTCATGAACTTGATATAAAGATATTTTTTTTGGATCATATGATATATGATCAGAAACATAGTTATAACTTTGACCCTTCTCAATGTATGCTTCTAAGTTGAGTATAAATATCACACCATACGGTGAAACCCTAATGGTCAAGCATGTTACGTAAGCCCTGCTTATGTAGAAAAATCCTAATATCAAGGATGAAGATAAATCTCCTCTAATACTGAAATCATTGTATGATGTTGATCATAAAACATGTTAATGATGTTAGATTTGAATGATCTGAATACCATGACATACATGAATTCCTCCTGAACATTAAAAGTTTGAACAAAACATGTACCCTTAGAGGTGATGTAACCCTAAGATATCATAATGTCATGTTATGGCTAAGACATTAAGTGATGCCTCCACATATATAAGGTGGGGTGGACACACCCAAGAATCTCAAGACCCTAAGCTGCAACTTAGAGTGCATGTAATTATAGTAGTCTTAGAACCTAAGCAATGATGAAGTATATGAAGTCGAACTCCTAAATAGCCTCTTAAGGATGAGATTAGTTGGATTTTGAGGACGAAATTCCAAATAAGGTGGGGAGAATGTGATGACCCGATTTTCAAGGTTTCTAAAACCAATATAGTATTTAAGTTCCAAGGATATTCCTGGCTGGTTAATCCTAGGCTACAATGACTTTTATTCAAACACAGATTCTTTTGACTCATGAGTATGACTTCAATGACATTAGAGGATCAATGATAGATATCCATGCATGTTTATGTACATGTATATGGTTAATGTGAATTATTAGACAATGTTGATTAATTATGATGATAAGTGTCCAATTAAAGTATACATGGATTCAAAGATTTAATGATGGACCTCGAGGTGTGATATAGGAAAATGATGTAGGTTGGACTTTTTCGGTCAAGTGTGATGGTTAGTTGACTTATAGTCAAGGTTTATACACTTGAATTTGTTTTTCTGGGAAAGAAGCTAAATGTAAGATATTACGATCATATGTATACAATCTCACGATGGTTAGAGGTCCTTACCATAAAAATACAGTCGACTGAAACTGAAGAGACCGATGATTATTATGATATTGAGCTTTGATAAAATGAACGAACAGGGGACTAAGTAGAAGATTATTGTTATTGAATATATTAATCCATGCCCGTGAAATCGAAGTCACACTGGTTCATTATGCTTTTGTGCAGGCATGACTCAAGGCCTAGCTTGAAGCCCTCGACCAGCGGGATCATTTGGCTGGTTCTCATCTGCAACCTCCGACAAAAATGGAGCCAAGCCTGACCGAGCCGCTGGCTTAGAATGCAAGCATATGGAGAGCATAAGATAGACCTTGAATGTGGGAATAGATCCACAATACTCGCAAATACCTAGAGACTCCTCATAGTAAGGCCAACATGGTGAGATTAGATAGTTTCATCCCTCCACTGTCACACACAGAACGGAGAACGGCAACGACATAGGTCGAGGAGGTGCCACATTCATGCACGAAGGAGCCGCTGAGAAGTCGGAGGCACCGCAGGCATTCCAGCGAAGTGTTTGGTTGTAGTAGATCGTGATTCCATGCCATGGTCTCCATCCATGAAGACAGGAAGAATAACCACCCCTTTTCACCATCGCAGTAGTAGTCGTGAATGGCGAGCCCCAACTCCAGAAGCCACCGGACACTCCCAGGATGTCGTGACGGTGCTCACGATCAGGATGACGCCCCCCGGTGGCGGCTGTTATCCAGGAGACTACACGCGTTGACATCGGGCGGATTGAGCGGAACCAATTCTGAGTTGAGCGTCGTGGTTGCTCTTAGGATTGCTAGAGAAGTGGACGAGGAGGAAGGACCTGCTGCTCGGCAGTGATGGCGGTTCTTGGTTGCACGCCGGGAACCTTGCCCAGGCGGCGGCGGCCGTGATCGCGTGAGAACGCGGGGTTGGGTTCTGTTATGGTGAGAACGCAGAGAAGAGGGAGGGAGAGAGGTCAGACTGCCCGACCCAACAGTGAGCAGAAGTAGATCACTTGGAGAAGTTGGGAGTCCGGGAGACACTTCGAGTGCAGATGGCAGGAGATCTCGTCGCCTTAGAAGAGGTGGGCATCTGTTTTACTCGCTGGAGCAGAGGCCAGCGATGGTGACACCACGGATCCAGGTCACCGCAGACTCACATGGATAGACACATCGAGCTCCCTTGCAGTCGGTGGATGAGGGCGCCTCGGCGGCGGCCGTCTTCCAGGAGGCGACACACACCTGGGTTGCAGGTGTCGTGCGGCGCCGAGAACGGATGCACACATGCATCGTGTGAGGAAGAAAGAGAGGTGCGGAACCGACCGGTCTAAGGCAACGGACCAGGTTCATCGGATGTTAACCGGCCGGACTTTAGTAAGACCTATCAAAGGAGCCACAACCCTAAGTGTCCACGTGGCGCAGGCCAATTGGCCAGAACAAGGTAAATATTCTAGATCTTAGATAAATCGCAATAAATAGCTCGAGTATCAGAAAATTACACATAATATACCAAAATTCTCAGAAAAATGTGTAGAACAAGATGGAAGCATAATATCCTGCTTTTGATGCATTAATAATAGTGATATCATGTAAGACGTGAAATGCTCATATAATGGATAATAAATATCAAACGATTCCCTAAAATTATGGAAAAATGCCAATAAGTCCATAACCGTGTCTTTAATGCATATGATGTCAGATATGGTCATTATGATGCACGAAAGTATATAATTTGATTAATATGGATAATTAGGGCTAATAACACTAGAGATAATGTATTAAACGCATACATGTTCAATAAGTGATGAGATTTACAGAAAACCCTCATATCTGTAACTGGAATATAATATATATATATATCTGAGATCAGTTATATGCATAGAATTCATGTTATATGAAAATGACCCTTAATACATGGGTTGTAACCCTAAATTGAATAATGTGTATAAACCAGGGTTAATATGTGCACAAAAAGGATATGGAACCTAATGTTCAGATAATGAACCATAATCTGGAAAATGACACCATTAAGATAATTCTAAGACAATAATGCAAGTAAACGTTGGAATATCCTAATGAGATAATATAAACCCTAATGAAAATGACTAGGGCTAAGATGATGGGAATCTGATGATAGTATGTGGTCTTGTCTTAATCAGGTGATGACCAAACTTCTAGATGATCAAGGATAAGTTAGAAATCTATGAACTCAGGTACGTGGGTTTATTTAATTATATGACAATGGTTTTCTTGCTTGCAATCATGATATGTATGTATGCTCTCTTCTATTTGCAAATATTGGATGTAGTATTGCTATGTAGTACCCGTTGTTTTGTCACTTGAAAACATAAATTATGAGTAGATGTTTTGTAGTTATTTAAGGTGTTCATTATCCCCCTTACGAGGGAATGGATTAATGTTGGCTAGTACACCTCCCTAGAGCACACGGTGTATGGGAAGTTTCCCTAGAGTACTTGGTACACGGGGATGGGCCCAATATTTATGTTTTGGTACTAGTCCACCTTGATAATGCAATTCATCTAGGAAAATGACTTAAATTGGCGTATTTCGCTTAATAAAGAAGTGTTTTCTATGATTTTCTTTCCTTCTGCAAATCTTTTACAAAATTATGAAAGACATAAATATATGTATCTTTCTGCCCATGTACACAACACCTTGTGTGTTGATTTGTTGTTTCACGTATGTTTTAGGTTCAGAGATAGCATGGGAGAAAAAGTACAGGATGTGAGCAAGTTGTACAGGTTGTACCTATTGTGTAGATCCTAGTTTAGCATACATGTTCTTAGACTATAGAATCTTCCTTCAATATGTAATTGTAAATCCTTGTGTAATAATTCATGTTGTATAAATATACATGTTGAATGTTGAGAAATGTTATGGTTGTATGTTCATGTATGCGTATGATGCTTCCGCATCGCTCTCTGATATGATTGGATGATGTTTTCGGATTTTGACATCTCATTCCCAATAGGGTTTGGAGAAGCCAAAATCCGGGGACGTAACAGTAACAGATTCATGGTCTTCAATTACACAGCTAATCAAAGATGGAACTAGAAATTCCACATGGGGCAGTGAAAAATTTATATAGACCCTATGTAAGTGGCTACAAAACATCTATCATGTATGCATTAATACATAAGAAAACAAATCAACAAATATAAAATGAAGTTATAGCTATATAAAATCTCACCATATCCAAAGTTCTATCATAGATGTATTCAACCAATCATAACCAAACAACTCCAAAACATATTGCAGAAATATACTAGTATCATGTGACTGACCTACAACATCCTCCTTAATAGAAACCATCATAGGTGATCATTCATCATGTTCGCCTATCCATAGTTCCATACCCCTGCACTGAGGACCTATCGAGTCGAATAAGTCCTATTCAAGACAATTAGGTATTTGAGGAGGTGGAAGTGGAGGTGGAGGACTAGATGTATGGGGTTTCTTAGGTGCTATGTCCCGCACATATATAATCTTATATCAATGGGGTCATGTATGTAAAGATACAAACACAATGTAAATTTACCATACTTCAGAATAGATAACACCAACTTTGGGCCACACGACCACGCCGCCTTCTGCATCACCTATCATGTCATGCTCAGGGTGCTCGTATGGTAGTGGATTTTACTTCCAAGGGGCGTAGACAAGGTTTGGCATCCCATGAACTACATCTACAGGCAACCGTGCACTATGAATCATTTTACCTTCAGGGTGTGGGTAAGGTGTGCCCTCAATAAAAACATATTCTTATAATTTAATATGACATGGACTCAAACCCTACAAATTTATGTAGAGTGTCATATATTATACAAATCATTATGAAAGGCTACTATGTCATAAAAATACTTTCAACAGATGTGCTGGGTGGTGGGTCCATAAGATTACTCCCAACCAACTCTATTGTAGGGGGGTCCACCACATATGAAGAGTGGGGCAACACATGCACTCTCTGAGAAGCATGATACTGACTCATTGCTTCCTGAATTTCCTTTGCAATTAACTCTTGTACCTCCTCCTTTGAGAACCCCCCTTTCTGGACAGATTTTCTCTTATGCTCTGATGGGCCAAAGAATGCTCTTATACTGACACAAGAGCCTATAGCCCTAATATACCCAAGATGCTCTAAGTTACCTAGAGCAACTATCAATTCATCCCTTATGCCTCAGAGATGAATTTTCCGTGTTTCCTTTACTTGCAGAGCTCCCGCTAATCACCATCAATAGTAATTGGTAAATAAAACATAACAATCATAAATAGTAATTGTTCTGAGAGTTGAATTTTATCATTTCTACACCGCCTCAGCAATTGTGGGGTTGGGTATATCTCCAAATTTCTTTTTCCTCCCATCTATCCATAGATCATGGCGAAGTAGAGGCTTATTAGTAATGGAGGACTCAACGGTCCCAGGAGTAGGCTATTGAGAAGAAGACGCTTGTAGTAGCTTTTGGTGAAGACGTGCATAGCTAGTTGTACCCATCGTGTGGTTGTGCACATTCTTTGCACTCCTTTCTCTTTGAGCATCACTTGTAGGCTAGTTAGTAACAATATTCAATAGTAATTGGTAAGTAAAACATAACAATCAAGGTCAAGGTAAAACAATGAATTCATAAGAATGTATTGATAATGGGGAGTGAAGCTTAATACCTTGAATTCATTAGTATTTTTAATAGCAACAAACACCTCCAATGTCTCTGGGTCAAGATATCTCCATTACTTACTGGTTGACTTCTTCCTCTTCTCAACATCCTATATGTATAGTCTTGTCAGAGTTGTCCTATAATTCGTCAGTACCCTCCCACAACATTGCATCACCTTTTTACGATGCAGATATTCATCCAGGTCATAAATGCTCCGTAAAAGTTCATATACTTAATGGAAAATTCTTAAAAATAGATTTGTAAATAGATTTAAAAATAGAATTGCAAATGATAATATCTCATGCACAATTCTTTCCATATGAAGTCTTTCTTAATTTTATCCATTTTATGCCAAGATTCTACTACTACACTACAATGGCTACGGGTAAGAACCCCTAGATATGCCAAAAAAGAGTTGCGGTTCTTTCCAAAAGGATTTCCAGCATGATCAAACTCAATGACCAACTTCGGTCCATTACCCCTTTGTTGTATCAACTTGTTCATCATGGTGATGTCCCTTATTTTTACACACTTACAATGTTTCTCATCAAGATTAGCAAGATCCTACGATGTACATCCACAACCTAAATTTGACCAAAAACACATATATGCCATAAAAGGATATAAATTATAAATGTGATAAAAAAATACTAAAATACAACAAGATAGACATATTGTAAAATGCACATCTCTGTAATAAAACAATACACAACATACACCAGTGTCAAGGCACACATTGTGATGCTGCTCATCCTCACGGTAATCATCATCATAGTCATCATACTCATGGTCAAACACCATATGAAAAAATGTCGTATAAAAATAGTCAAACAATGAAATATAAGATTGTAAATGCACATTTAACATTTAAAAAATAAAGAATACCTCTAATATTGAGCTATTTTATCAATCAACATTCCCTCAGTGTGATCTCCACACACATATAAGTCAACATCAGTTTCAATATTTGGTGTTGGCAAGCCAACTGAGAATGGACTGGAGTCATCATACTTGTCATAGTACTCTTCTTCATCTATAGTATCTTAAATGAATTGTCTTATACCATTAAGAACAACTGACCCTTTTTCATTTGTAGGATCACTGACATAAAATACTTGCTTCTCTAGTGATTCCATTATGAATGTTCAGCCTTCTCGCCAATCTTTTCAAAATTCACTAATGTGAAACCCAATTCATCCACTACAACTCCTTTGGTGTTATCAACCCAATTACACTTAAAGACTGGAATTTTGGAATCTACATAGTCAAACTCCCATATGTATTCAATGACACAATAATATGACATTTTAGCTTCACGTGGAATCTTATCCTTCACACTAGAAAAAATGAAGACACTTAAAGGTGACCCCACTATTTTGGACGACACTCTTATCATCTTGATGCTTTGTGTAATATGAAAACCCATTTATGTCAAACCCTTTATAAGATATAACATTCATTTTTGGTTTAAAGGCAAGACATTTGATATTTTCAACAACATTATTTGGTGTTTGAGATAGTTGATGTAATACTTTATCTTCAAACCACCTAATAAATGTCTTGTTATGCTCTCTAGCAAGCCACATTGAATTGGCTCGAGGGTATTTTGTTTTGATGAAATTGGTATGTTCGGTGATATAAACACTCACTTCGTTGATGTTGTGTAAAATATACAAGTGATCTTGTTCCCATAGCTCATGGTTGATTACTTTCACTCGTTCTCCTAAAGTCCCTTTGCTGGAATAGTCCTCAATATTGTTGTCATTTACAAGAGCTTCATTAAAACTCAAAATGTCACTGTAAAAGTTTATAACCTCCATGTCCACATAACCCTCAATAATACTCCCTTCTGGATGATGACGGTTTCGAACATCACCTTTAAAAACACTCATGTACCATTTAAAAGGATACAACTGATGCAAGAAAACCGGTCCCAACATTTCCACTTCCCTATTCAAATGGACAACAAGATGTACCATGATATCAAAGAATAGAGGAGGAAAATATATATCAAGATGGCCTAGGGTAACAACCACTTATATTTGTAACTTATTGAGATTCTCAAGATCAATAACTTTACTACATAGAGTGTTGAAGAAGAAACAAAGTCTGGTGATTACAGACCTTATATGCTTTGAAAATATAGATCAAATTGCCACATGCAATATTTGTTACATTAGAGTGTGACAATCATGAGATTTAAGACCTACCAACTTCAGATCTTTCATTGATACCAGTCTATGGATATTGGAAGAGTATCCCTAGGGTACCTTAACATTAAGCAAGAATTTGCAAAAAGTTTTGTTCTCCTTTCTAGACAACATGTAACAAGTAGGGGGTAAATATGTTTTCCAATCACTGCTAACTACTTTTGTTATTTTTTTCCTTATTCCCATTTTACATAGGTCCATTCTGGATTTGACACCATCTTAAGTCATACCTGGTATATTCAACTGAGTACCAATGATACTATCAGAAACATTTTTCTCAACATGCATGACATCGATACAATGCCTAACATCCAAAAAGCTCCAATAAGGAAGATCCCAGAATATTGCCCTCTTCTTGTATAAAGATTTGTCACTCTGTGTGGTAATGGTACATTGTGATCTCTTATTGAATGATTTAACAAAGTCTTTTACTCTTTCATAAACAACCTCCCCTAGTATAGGTTTAGGGGAACTCCATTCTTCATTTGAACCATTAAATACTTTGCGCAACCTTTGGTAAGGATGAACTTTTGGAAGAAACCTTCAATGACCAAGATATACAGTCTTGCCGCCATATTTTAGTAGTATTGAATCAATGTTCTCTTCACATATAGGGCATGTTGGATCCTTTTACATGACAAATTTCCATATGCTAGAAAGTCATTAATAGTGAAAACAACATAGCATGCAAACAGAATGTATCTCTATGCAAAGCATCATAGGCCATCACACCTTCTCCCCAGAGTTTCTTTAACAAATCAATTAGATGTTCAAGATAAACATTGATATCGTTGCCATGTTGTTTAGGGCTTAATATCAATAATGACAACATGACATACTTATTTTTCATACACAACTAGGGAGGAAGATTGTATATAAAAAGCATAACATGCCAAGTGTTGTGTTGGCTGCTCAATGTGCCGTATGGATTCATCCCATTGGTACAAAGCCCAAGTGTTAGATTCTTGACTTATTTACCAAATTCAGGGTACCATAAATCAATCTTCTTCCATTGTGGGGAATCAAACGTGTTTCGTAGGATCCCATCATTGTTTTTCTTTACCACTGCATGCCACCTTAAATTCTTCACATCCATGGGATTGGTAAACAAATGTTGAAACCATGGTATTATAGGAAGGTACCACATCACCTTGGTAGGAGATCTAGTTTTGGACTTCCCCGAAGTCATCATTTTGTACCTTGATGCCCCACATTTTGGACAATCTTTCAAATCAACATAGTCCTTTTGAAATAAAACACAATCATTCGGGCATGCATGTATCTTCTTAGCCTTCATTCCCATTGGGCACAACATTTTGTTTGATTCATATGTTGATATTAGAAGCTCATTGCCTTCAGGAAGAATTTCTTTCAACAAAGACAACAATTACGAGCCTTTAGAGTATAAAATCTCAACACATCGCTCAACTTCATAAACTTAGTACAACCTAAGTATAACAGTCTCTCAAAATCATGCACAATGTTTCCAAATAAGGAAGGTGGATCAATGTGCTCTACCCCACAACTATCTAGCATCACATCAACCATGTCTATCAGAATCAGTTTGTTCACATCTACATCATCGACGACAATTTCTTCTTCAACACAATTACTCTTATCAACATCTACTGATCTCACCGTTGGATTCTATCCATGCCAGTACCATTATGTATATCCCAGTATAATTCCGTTGCACATGATATGACTTTTGATTTTGTCAAAAATATTAACTTTCAAGTTGTTATCGCAATGCCTACATGGATAGTAGAACCTATCTCCAGGTTGTTTTCTATGTTCCTCTACAAATCATGTAAACTAGCCAAGACCAGTAATAAACTCTTAGGTGTAGCAATTTGGAATGGACATCCATGACCTATCCATTCTATGATCAAAGAAAGAACAAGTATTAGGATTTAGGGTTTAGGATTTACATATAGATTAGGCTTTATTATTTTGGAGTTAGGGATGAGGGTTTATATATTAGGGTTTATTGTTTATAGATTAGGGTTTAGGGTTCAGTAATAAATGTGTGTACCATCTACCCCATTCTGGAACACCAAATCTCACTAGTAAGTGTATATTGTATATCTAAGAAAATTTTGACAACATTTCCCCGTAGTTCTCCAACTACATCGATGTAGATGGGCAAATGTCCACCAACATATGTACTGGGAGAACAAATGGGGAAGTTTTGATGAAACATCTTGAAAATCGAATACACATTATACACTTACATCCTAAGTGAGATTAAGTCCAAGATTTACTCCTAATGAGTAAATCTCAGGTGGGTTACTAGGTCAGAAAAATACATGTATATATGTTGTCATTCCTATTCCTATGATCATAGTTTCATCATTCATATCCTAGGTTTTATGTAACATCATTTAATTCAATTCATTCTTCTATTTAGGTTAGTTAATCAAGAGATAAAACAAGAAATATTAATTAGTTAAGATAGACTAGTAATTAAACTAAAGCATCAAGTAAGAAATAAAGTAAGCAATTAACTAAACAAACATAACTTAAGAAACTAAGAAAGAGATACTTACTCTAATAAGAACCAATTATCATGAATAAGGCAAGCAAGCTAATCAGAGAGCGGCGTCCAAGCTAAGAAAGAGCACACATAGTCAACTCTCTTACCTAGGACTAGGGGAAGCAGAGGCAGCGGGCAACGGAGCACAAAAACTCCTTAGGTGGGGTCCAAGCAGAGAACTCTGGCGTTCAAGCTCCAAGAAGCATCAAGGCGATGACAATGTCCTACAACAACAACGGTAGTGGAAGTGAGCACAACACACTTCAAGAGGTGTCCAAGCTCTGATGATGGCGTCCAGCAGCAGTAGAGACAGTGGCAACAAGCACACCAGCTCCTCAGGCAGCAGCAGCGACGAGCTCCAAAAGTGATCACAACAGATCACAATGATTGGAGCATAGGACAGCGGAGCATATGAGCGACATCACACAAATTTCCAGAGCTAGGTATCAAGTGAGAAATGAAATAGAGAATGGGGGAAGGGGAAAGAAATTTTGTGGGTCTTAAGTGGGACATAGCCATCAGTTGTATAAAAAACTGACTACTAAGTCATTATTTATTAGATAGATGAGTAAAATCTACACAAAACCTAGTGACTTAAACGTTGGTTTATTCTAAAAAATCAATGCAAGAGGTCTTTACCCGAAAAAAAATAGCCTCAGTAATGGCGAAAGTCGTTGGTTACATTCAAAAAACCGACACCAAACATAGTGACTTAAACGTCAGTTTCATCCAAAAAACCGACGCAAGAGGCCATAATTCAAATGAAAAAAATCAGGCTCAGTAATGGCGATCGTTGTTGATTGTACATGAAAAATGACACCAAACCTAGTGACATGGACGTCGGCTCTACTTTACTGAACTGATTCTAGAGGATATTATCTAGATGAAACAAAATTGGTTTCAGTAGGAACTGAGGCGTTGGTTTCTAGAAAATAAACTAACACTAGAGTGCAATTTGGGGGGAGGGATAATTTTTTTTGGGGATGTGGTGAACACTAAGACGTCGATTTCTTGATGAAAAACTAACACATATTGTGCACATTTTTGCGGGTTTCATGTGAACTAATGTCGGAAAAAAGTATTTTGGAGGCAAAATTTATTTTTCACGATGATGTCTGTCATCGATTCCAGTTAAACTGATGCCCATCTTAAAATTTTTGGCAGTAGATATTTTTCCTCAAAAAATTGTATTTTGCTTACTTTAGACGTCAGTTTTCTTGGAAGATAGCCGATGTTAATGAAAAAGCGGTACCCATGTCTTTTCTTATTTGGTAGAACTTCATCTCTAGTGACATTTGTTCTAGACAATCAACATTGTTTAGTATGTAGTGTCAGTTTTTTAGTGTAACTGACGTCAGGAAAAGTGACATTAGAGGCCAAAAATGTACTAGTATCTCTCACCCATAGCTTTATATACCCCACTCTTCCCATGCAAACAAACCCTTTGGATACCCTTTCTTCTTCCTTGCTATTTATAGCTCTTCCTCCTTGTCTTGGTGGAGAAGAAGGAGCTCAAGGTAGTAGAAGGTGGCCGATCTGCTTGCTTATGCACCTAGGGTTTAGATCTACCCTAGTAGAGGTCGTTTGGTGCTTGGTTGCTTGGTTTATTGGCTTAGGTAAGTGAGATCTCCCTATTTTCCTTTGGTTTCCCTATTATCCTACCTTCTTCTCTCTTCTTCTTGGTCGTACCCATGGTGTTCCATGGTAGATCTTGTGCTAGATCTTGAAGAACACCTCTTTCTTACTTCCTTGACCTAGGGTTTAGCTTCCTCTTTGGAGAAGGAGCTATCTTGGTCGAGTGGAGTGCTCAAGATAGGGTTTCTTCCTTCCTTCCTCAAGCTACCTTGCTATTTGGAGATTCATCTTCATCCTAGAGTCAAGTTATATAACTTTCTCCATGTTTATTGCTTATTCCTAGATTGCATGCACTAGATGTTGCTTAAAAATGATGTTCTAAGTAGAGAGGTAGGATATTTTGCCTAGGGTTTGTGTTTATGTGATGGTTCTTGACTATTTTATCTTCATGGATGAACCCTAAACCTTTTGCATGAAACTTCCACAGTAGAGGAAGCTCTAGACCTTGATGGTTTTTGCTCTAAAACAATAGTCATGACTTAGGTTTTTGAGATGATCTTCTCTCTTGTTTTGCAACTCAATGGTTTGTGCTTTGTACTATTTTACTTGACCTTCTTGTACCAACTGATGGTCTTGACTTAGTTGCTATTTTGGGTGTTCTCTTATGCACACAAATAATGTTATGTTTCCCCTCAACAAATGATGGCTTATTTCCCCTCAAACAATAGATTTGATGCTCTCTTGTTGTGGTTTCATTTGATGGTTTCCCTCCTTCCACCAAATGATGGTTTCACTTGGGTTTTGGATCTATTTTCCACATGTTGACAACAACTAGTGGCTTCATTGGATTCCACACTAATGGTCCCTCTGGGTCATCATCCGATGGATCTTCTGGTCCCAAACTCGATGGATTTTCTAACTCTTTGGCCGATGGTGGCACTTGATGCCACAATCTATGGTCGCATTAGCTACCTCAATCAATGATGGATCACATGTCCACAATAGATGGCTCTTTTAAGAACAAAAATGATGCCTTCTGAGTCGATAACCAATGGCTTGACTAGGCCATGTTGGATGGCTCATCTAGGTCAAAACTCAATGGTTTTACTACACACGGTTCAAGGTTTTCTTTCATTTCATTCAATGGTTTTGCGTATCCAACATCTGATGGCTTTGGGTGAAGCCCATGAATTTGATGGTTTGGTTTTGATGATGTAGATTTAATGGTTCTATGCCCATAACTTTGTAGTGTTACCTTTCACCTCATATGAATGTAAACTAATAGTCACCATAATGAGCTAATGTGTAACACTACTAATCCAGCTTATCTTGTAACACCTAACCCTAATGCAAATAAGTGATGGTGATAAGTCATACTTAGTTTTCTTTTGTGATTAGTATGATAATGGAGTACTCTCTCAATATCGTTTTAACCCTAATGTGTTTCCATATGAACATCATACACTTCTTAATGCAATGTCATGCAAAACTTATATGTCACATATATGGTGATGGTTTGTTGAGCCTTATTACAAGGTATGGAAAGATAATGATGCTATTGCAGGGAATGATGTGATGGTATTAATGACCTTTGGGGCATGGTTGAGTCGTGATGGAGGTGTGATCTTCTTCAATATTTGATAGGTACTGGTATCTTGTGGTGGTATAATGACATATATAGTCTCATGAATGACAATGAAATAGTACCACATAGTATTGTGATCAGGAATTTGTCTCATGTGTTTTATATCTTCTGGAGTTGTTATACATCTATGCATGTTAGAAATGAATTAGGGTTTGTATGTCCACTTGTTTGATGCAACCTTAATTCACCCACATGACATTAACTAATCAAGTGAAACACTAATCATGTAGTGATCTGTGTTGTAGAACCATTCAGTGTTAGGACTTGCTGGATAGGGAAATGTGTAATCCTAAGGGAAACTCAGAGTGCATACTATTGAGTATGTGAGGTGCAGGGAGTGTACATCCTTGACATCCTAATCCCAAGGTCAAGGAGGATGGTTGTTGTCATGCCTTGATTCGAGAATTTGTATAAGTGATGTGGTTGAGGACAAATGTGATTGTACCTCAGATGATAGGGTTTTGTATACCTTAGTTTTGACCGTCGTGACCTTTATGCCAAGGATGGGCTAGCGTTAGCAGCTTGACTATATGTCACTACAGGCTGCTTGATTGTTATGTCACTACATTTCACTCGTACTAACTGAGGGTGGGAGATCTTAGGACATTGGCTCTCCTAGATCTTATACGGAGCAAAATAGCAATTTGCTGTGGTCAGTTGGAGTCTGAGTGGTATGGCTCACTCTCCCAGGGATTAATAAAAGACATAATCAAATTGTGTAGTATCTGCTAGGTTTAAATGCGCTTCACATTGGATGTTAACCCTTGCCTTGTTTCTTATACTACTGATGTTATATAATGCTGCAAGAGTATACTGTTAGTAAATGATAGTTTATCTATTCCTTTATACCTTGTTAATCATGTCTGTTGCTATGTTATCTATTTAACTTGCTTAACCTATTGAATCTACTTAAATATGATTAGCCTATTTAATAATATAACCTGATGTAATCAATAACCATCGTTGAGAGTTATATCTCTCGATGGGACATGAGTCTCACCTCATGGGTCACCACATCTTTTTAGGTGGTTGTCAGTGACGTGGTCAAGTTTTTGGTGGTGAAGAAGAGCAACTTGGAGAGAAGTAGGAGTAGACGGTTGGTTAGTAGTCAATGATAGATTTTTTGATATGCCACACTCATATTTCACACTTTGATTATGCAAATATTTCCCAAATTATATTACTAACATGTGTATTAAGTATTTCAGATGATCAAGGAACTAAGCCAGAGTTCCAACTACAAATATATATTTGGATACTTGCAAATCAAGTTGTAACATGCATTTATGTATACTTGTGTTTTGTACAACTTGATAGACATGATATAAGGACAAGTGATGGTTTTTGAAACCTACCTAAAACCCTATCCTACCTCAAATAAAGGCCTTAGGGTAGATAGGTTTCAAATAAGTCTTCTATATGACCTCACATACTTTGCATATTGTTAAATAAAGTTCTTCTTGGTAATACTTATTGTCGACCAGAAACACCTTCATTCAAATATTTCTCGACCGACAAAGAGCCTTTGGGACTTCTTTTGATCTTTGACCAAGATATATCTGTTGGAACTTTTTCACATGCATAACATCCTCAATCAAAATTAATTTTGACCAAGACAACTCCCAGTCCAAATAAATCTTGATCGAGGAGCATTCTAGACTGGAAATTAATTAGCAATCAAACTAGCTATTGCACCTTAATTAACTTTGTACAAATGCTTACTTGACCACCTAGAACACTCTTGACTCTTCCTAAGATGTTCTAGCCACTTTCAAACCATTCCTATAAATAGTAGTGGTCTTAGGACACTTGAACACATCCATTAAGCTACAATTTCATATACATTAACTATACTTGAGAATACTAGCCATGTTTCCCAAAAGTGCTTAATCCCTATACTTTATATTGCCATCAATCTAGAGAAAGCCCTAGCATCAGCTTGAGTGTTCTCTCCACCCAATACAACTTTTCCTAAACTTTGTGGAAGAATATCATCATCACTTGTCCATAGTACTAAATTGTACATCTTGTGAAGAGAACATTGTAATCTCATTATTCCTCTCTTATTCTTGTACAAGGTGTGCTTCTGCTTCTCACTACTTCAAGGAAGAAGGCTATGGTGAGCCACTCTAGGTGCTACTTCAAGGTTGAAGGCTGCAACCAAGGTGGTGGAGGTGGATTGCGATCATCTCCTAGTGGGTTAGCTTCCTCGGCCCGTCAAAGAAGGTGATAGTTCTCCTTGAGTTAAAAAGGAGGGTTAGTCTTACACCACAAAAGACACCGATAAATTTCTTTATTGTGTATCAGTATACAAAAAGAATAAAATACATGTTTGTAAATCCTAGGTGGTGACAACTAGGTAATGGACTGACGTCTTAGAGGGAACCACTCTAAATCTCTATGTCCTTTTGTGGTTGCCTCTTTTACTTTATATTTCCACTGCACTTTAATTTGAATTATAATTTGAATAAAATTGTCATAATTCTCTATTCACCCTCCCTCTAGATCTTTCATTTTGTATCAGAGCAGGTTTTCAAGGATCCCTTATAGGTCTCAAAGAATGGGGGAAGGTATACTTGAAAACCTCAACATAGAAAGCACATACTTGAAGAGACCATCGTTATTTGACATGTCAAACTACACTTACTAGAAGGGGAGGATGTAGTTCTATTTTCAAGGATTAAGTTTTGATCTATGGAAGATGACACACTAGTACAAAAATGACGTATAACGTCACATTTGCTGGTGTCGATCAAAACTAAAACATCGACGCTAATATACTATGATGTCAGTTTAAAATGACAACTGACACCTATATGTGAAGGCCGACCACTTCACAAAAGACACAAGTATCTCTTTTTATTTAATGTCAGCTGGTCGAAATAAAAACCGACGTCTAAAATCACCTGTGAAATACAATTTTCTAGGGGAAAAAATTTTGCCTACAAAATTTTCAATTCAACGTCGGTTGGAGAAACACCGACGACTCATGTTCTGCACCAAGCCCCGTGAAAGTTTTATCCCCCCATATGTCATCGGTGGTTTAAAAAATAACTAACTACTAAATATCCTTTGTGAGGCAAAAATTCATTCCATATTTGGCATCGGTTTTTGCACAAGAACCGACGAGGATGTGTGTTCGTGCATTGTCCTCACAAAAAATCCCCCCCCCCAATTTGCCTAATCGACATCGGTGTTAGGGGAGAAATTGACAACTATGATAGTAACTCAAGAATATTTTTTTTGTCGGCATATGTGGATAGACATCGGTTGTTATACGTTGAAACCGATGACGAATACCCCGTCCAGGTGCAAAATTTTTTGTTTGAAGTTGTAGATAGGTGTCGGTTGTGAGTTTATACCGATGTCTATTGATTTTAAGAGTCGGATTTACATAATAACTGACGCCAATAATTAACTTCATATCACCCACACGCGTGAGATAGACTCTTCCCCTTCTCTATTTCATTCCTGATTCTCTATTGCCGCTCAGGCTAGCTAGGTCTTGAGATTCTGTGGCTGCTCGCCTCCGCCGTTGCTGCTGCTGTGGAGAGGAGTTCGCCGCCGCCGCTACTACTACTACTACTGTGGAGAGGAGCTTGTTGCCGCCGCTGTGGAGAGGAGCTCTCTGCCGCTGCTGCTATAGAGAGGAACCATCGCTGAGGAGCTCACCGTCGCCGCTCCAGTTCAATTGCTGAGAAACTCACCACTGCCGCTCTAGTCGCCTGCCTCCACTCCAACTTAGTGGCCGCCACCGCCGCTCGCTTGCTCAGTCATCTCCACCAAGACCACATCACAACCCGCCATCTTGCCACCGCTCGCCACCTGCTTCACCGCAGCTTCAGTCATCTCCGTCGCCCGCCGCTTGCCACATGCTTCACCTCTAGCTGCGACCACCTCCACCTCTGGCCGCCGCCACCACAGCCTGCTCCACCAGTGCGGTGAGTTTCTATAAGATTATTGTTGATTAATTAGGGTATTGATTAATAAGGGTTAAATGAGGAATGAATGAACTTAGTTCAATATATAATTGTTCTCCAAAATTGTTTAGTTGATTAATAACGATTAACTAGGGTTAATGATGAATGAATGAATTTAATTAATTGATATTGCTTTCTTTCTCCCTTGTTAGTGATTGATTTAACTTATTTCAATATATAATTATTCTTCAAAATTGTGTAGTTGATTATTAATGATTAATTTGGGTTAATGATGAATGATTAAACTTACCCAAATGGAAGAATGAATTGAATTAAATGATGTCACACAAAACCTAGGATATGAAAAATGATACTATGATTGTAGGTATATGAATGACAACATATATACATGTATTTTGTTGGCCTAGAAACTCATCTGAGATTTACTCATTAGGAGTAAATCTTGGATAGTCCCCAGTTTGGGACTGTTCTTAAACACTTAATCTCACTTATAATGTATAATGTGTTTTTGGTTTTCATGATGTTTCTTCAACACTTCCCCGTTTGTTCTCTAAGTACATATGTCAGTGGGCATTTTCCCATGTACATCGGTGTACTTGGAGAACTGCGGGGAAATGCTGTTGAAATTTCTTGAAAATTGAATACTCATTATACACTTACTAGTGAGATTAGGTGATCAAGAATGGGATAGGTGGTACACATTTATTATATATAAGAGCCTAAACCCTAAACTTTTAACCATAAACCCTAATCTTTTAACGCTAAACACTAATATATACTTGTTTTCTCTTTGATCATAGAATGGATAGATCATGGATGTCCATTCCAAATTCTTGCACCCCAGAGTTTATTTTTTGGTCTTGACCAATTTATTAGATTTGCCGAGGAACATAGGAAACAACCTAGAGATAGGTTATACTGTCCATGTAGGCATTGCGGTAACAACTTGAAAGTCAACACTGGTGACAAAATCAAAAGTCATGTCATGTGCAATGGGATTGCACAAGGCTATACAGAATGGCACTGACATGGAGAGATTTCAAACCTAAAATTAATGGATGTCGATAACAGTGCTTGTATGGAAGAAGAAATTGCCTCCGATGATGTAGATGTGAATGAACCAATTCCAGTAGACATTGTTGATGTGATGCTAGATAGTTGTGGTGTAAAGCACACTGATCCACCTCCCATGTTTAGAAACATTGTACATGATGCTGAGAGACCATTATACATAGGTTGTACTAAGTTTATGAATCTTAGCACTGTGTTGAGATTGTATAAACTGAAAGATAACAATAGATGGAGTGAAAAAAGCTTCACGTCATTGTTGTCTTTATTGAATGAAATTCTTCCTGAAGGAAATGAGCTGTCAATCTCAACATACAAGTTAAAGAAATTGTTGTGCCCAATGGGAATGGAGGCCAAGAAGATACATGCATGCCTGAATGATTGTGTATTATTTCAAAAGGACTATGTGGATTTGAAAGATTGTCTAAAATGTGGTGCGTCAAGGTATAAAATGATGACTTTGGGGGAGTCTAAAGCTGGTTCTCCTGCCAAGGTGATGTGGTATCTACCTATAATATCACAGTTTCAATGCTTGTTTGCCAATCTGATAGATGCAAAGAATTTGAGGTGGCATGTAGATGTTAAGAAAAATAATGATGGGATCCCACGACATGCGTTGATTCCCCACAGTGGAACAAGATTGATTTATTGTGCCCTAAATTTGGTGAAGAAGTCTGGAATCTAAGACTTGGGCTTTGTACAGTTGGGATGAATCCGTACGGGACATTAAGCAACCAACATAGCACTTGGCATGTTATGCTTGTTATATACAATCTTCCTCCCTGGTTGTGTATGAACAATAAATACGTTATGATGTCGTTGTTGATATCGGGCCCTAAACAACCTGGAAATGATATCAACATTTATCTTGAACCTATGATTGATGACTTAAAGAAACTCTGGGGTGAAGGTGTGATGACCTATGATGCTTCACAAAGAGAGACATTTTGTTTGCACACTATGTTATTTTGCACCGTTAATGACTTTCCAGCATCTGGGAATTTGTCTGGATATAGTGTCAAAGGATCTAAAGCATGTCTTATATGTGAAGAGAACACTGATTAAATATGACTAAAACATGGCGGCAAGACTGTATATCTTGGTCATCGAAGGTTTCTTCCAAAATTCCATCCGTACTGTAGGTTGTGCAAAGCGTTCAATGGACGGAATGAGGAACAGAGTGCACCTAAACCTATACCAGGGGAGGTTGTTTATGAAAGAGTAAAAGACTTTGTCAATGAATTTGGTAAGAGATCACAATGTACCATGGCCACACAGAGTGACAAATCTTTATTCAAGAATAAGTCAATATTTTGGGATCTTCCTTATTAGAGTTCTTTGGAAGTCAGGCATTGTATCGATGTCATGCACGTTGAGAAAAATGTCTGTGATAGCGTCATTGGTACTCTGTTGAATATACCAGGTAAGACTAAAGATGGGATAAAATCTAGAATGGACCTACGTGAAATGGGAATAAGGACACAATTAATAAAAGTAGTTAGTAGTGATCGGAGAACATACTTACCTCGTGCTTGTTACACATTGTCTAGAAAGGAGAAGAAAGCTTTTTGCGATTGCTTGGTAAATGTTAAGATGCCAAATGGTTACTCATCCAACATCCATAGATTGGTATCAATGAAAGATCTGAAGTTGATAGGTCTTACATCTCATGATTGTCACACTATAATGCAACAAATATTGCCCGTGGCAATTCGATCTATACTGCCGAAGCATGTAAGGTTTGCAATCACCAGACTTTGTTTCTTTTTCAACAGTCTGTTCAATGAAGTTATTGATCCTGATACTCTCAATAAGTTGCAAAGAGAAGTGGTTGTTACCCTATGTCAGCTTGAGATGTATTTTCCTCCTTTATTCTTTGATATCATGGTACATTTTGTTGTCCACTTGACTAGGGAAGTGAAAATGTTGGGACTAGTTTTCTTGCATCGGATGTATACCTTTGAACGCTACATGAGTATTTTAAAGGTGGTGTTTGAAACAGTTATCAACCTGAAGGGAGTATTATTGAGGGTTATGTGGCGAGAGAGGTTATGGATTTTTGCAATGACTTTCTGAGTGGTAATGATGCTCCTGTTAATGACAAGAATATTGAGGAGTATTCTGGCAAAGGAATTTTGGGATCACGAATGAAAGTTATCAACCGTGAGCTGTTGGAACGAGCTCACTTGTACATTTTACACAACATCGACGAAGTGAGTGTTTATATCGAGGAGCATATCAATTTCATCAAGAAACAATATCCTTGAGCCAATTCAATGTGGCTTTCTAGAGAGCATAACAAGACATTTATTAAGTGGTCTGAAGATAAAGTATTCAATCAACTATCTCAAACACTAAATAATCTTGCTGAAAATATCAAATGCCTCACCTTTAAACCAAAATTGAATGTTATGTCTTATGAAGGGTTTGAGATAAATGGGTTCTCATATTACACAAAGTGTCAAGATGATAAGAGCATCGTCCAAAACAGTGGGGTCACCCTTCAAGCGTCTTCATTGTTTTTTGCAAGTGCAAAGGATAAAATGTCATATTACGGTGTCATTGAAGACATATGGGAGTTTGACTACGTAGATTTTAGAATTCCGCTCTTTAAATGTAACTGGGTTGATAACACCAAAGGAGTTATAGTGGATAAATTGGGTTTCACATTAGTGAACTTTGAAAAAATTGGCGAGAAGGGTGAACCATTCATGTTGGCATCATAGGTGAAACAAGTATTTTATATTGATGATCCTACAAATCATAAATGGTCAGTTGTTCTTCATGGTAAAAGACAATTAATTGAAGATCCTATAGATGAAGAAGAGTACTATGATAAGTATGATGACTTGAGTCCATTCTCAGTTGGGTTGCCAACACCACCAAATATTAAAGCTAATGATAACTTGTATGTGCACAGAGATCACACCAAAGGAATGTTAATTGATAAAAGATCGCAGTATTAGAAGCATGTTTTTTTTATATGTTTTATTTTTCTGAATGTGAACTTTACAATGTTTTATTATCTTCTAGTTATGTTAAATGTTAAATGTTTGATTTTTTAATGACACTTTTAGATGGCTAAGCATGAGTATGATGACCATGATGATGATTACCGTGAGGGTGAGGATATAATGCACCACATCACAATGTAAGTTTTAAAATATATCCTATATTTCTATCTATATGTCCATTTATAAGGTATTATCCTATAAGTGTGTTTTTTGGGTCAAATTTTAGGTTGATGATGTACCCCCTGAAGAACTTGGGGCACTTGATGAGCAGCAAAAAAAATTGAAAAAGTGAGGGGCATCACTATGATGAACAAGTTACTACAACAAAGGGGCAATGGACCCATACTAACTGTGGATTTTGATCATGTAGTAAATCCAGTTGGAGTGAACTGCAACTCATTTATTTCATATCTTGGGGTTCTTACTTGTAGCCATTGTAGTCCTAATGTAGAATCTTAGTATAACGTTCCTAAGGGGAAGAAAGACTTAGTATGGAAGGAACTATGCATGAGTTATTATTATTTGCAATTCTATTTTATATATTACTAATTTTTAGGATACTAGTTAAATATATGAAATTTTGCAGAGTATATTTGAACTAGATGAAAGCCTGCACCGTAAATGTGTGATGCAGTGCTGTGGGAGGGTCCTAAGGAACTATAGGACAAATCTCACCCGAGATGCTGAGAAGAGGAAGAAGTCAACCACTGAGCAATGGAACTACCTGGACCCCAATGACTGGGAGGAGTTTGTTGCCAAAAGAAAAACTGATGAATTCAAGGTATTAAGCACCACTCCCAATTTAATTAATATACATTCTTATGTATTCACCTATTCAAGATTGACCTTTAGTGTTACTAACCAAATCAATGTGCTTACTAACAAGGCTATTAGTGATGCTCAAAGAGAAAGGCGTGCACTGAATGTGCACGACCACACGATGGGTCCAAAAGGCTATGCAGACGTTTGCCAAAGACTACAGGCTGCTACTGTTGCTGAGTCTATTGCTACTTAGGAGACTGGGGAGTCCTCTACTGTTACTCTCGCACTTCTGCCTCACCTTACTGTGTGGATAGCTGGGAGGCAAAACAAGAAAGGAGATATAACCAAACCCACAACTGCTGAGGCGGCTGTAAAAATGGTAAAATTCAACTCTCAGAGAAATCGATATTGATTATTATGTTTACTTACCAATTTCTATTGATGGTGATTAGAGGGAGCTTCACGAGAAGAGGAATCAAGGCAAGTTCATCCCTGAGGGCACAAGGGATGAATTGACAGTTTCTCTTGGTTACTCAGAGCATCCTGGATGTGTTAGGGGTGCAGGTGCTGGTGTGGGCATAAAGCATTCTTTAGGCCATCACAGTGCAAACATGTCCCAAAAGTAGGATTTTCAAAAGCTGAGGTAACCTATTCTTTTTTTAGAATGTTATTGCAAAAGAGAATTCAATAATCAAAAGCTAGTGTTTCTTTTGTCCATGTATAGGTAGATGAGTTAATTGATAGGAGAGTCCATGAAGCAATGAGCAAGTGATAGACGTCTCTTACTGCCACTCAGACAGTACATGTGGCATCCCGCTCTTCTCCTACTGTAGAGGTGGTTGGGAGTAATCCTATAGACCCACCACCTAGCACGTCCACTGTAAGTATCTTTATGACATAGTAGCTAGTATTTTCAAGATGATATGTTTATGTATATATGTATATACCATACTTTACTTAAATTTTTAGGGGTTGAAGCCATGCCGTCTAAAAAGTAAAGAATTTATCGTTCTAGAGGCCGAGGCTTACCCACCCCTTCTAGGGGACATGTTTCATGGCACTCCAGTACCAGATGGTGCGGTTCGTGTGAACCTGAGACTTGTACTCCACCATTAGAGGCATCATCCATTGTCATATGCCCACCCAGATTCTGAAATGCTTGGTGAAGCAGAAGGTAGAGTGATATTGTGGCCCAAAACGGATGTCTTCTATACTGATATTGTATGGTAAATTTACATTATGTTAATTTGTTAGCGTGTATATATGAGCTAGTCAATTGATATGAAATTATATATACATGTCAAAAGGAAGAAACCCGCTATAGATCATCCTCCACCTCCACCTCCACCTCCTCCTAAAGCATCTACTTGGCTTCCAAGGGACCTATACGACTCGTTAGGTCCTAATTGTAAGGGTATGGCAGTATGGATAGTCGAACATAACCCAAATTGTCTTATAAATATTTCTATTCTGGTGGATGCTGCAGGAGAATCATACGATAATAATATATTTATACAAGATATTTTGGAGTTGTTTTGTTATGATTGGCTGAATACATCTATGATAGAGCTATGGATATGGTGAGATCTTGTTTATATATCCATATACCTTATTTTATATATGGTGATTTTGTTTCTTATATATTAATATACGTACATGTTTTGCAGCCACTTACACACGATCTATAATGATTTTTCATTTCCCCATGTGGGATTTCTAATTCCATCTTTGATCAGCCGCATAGATAAAGAGTCTTCATCAGTTACCTCATGCTACTTTGCCGCTTTTAAATATTTTGGTAAAAAAAGAAGACGGTGATAATAGCTCCATTCAATGTTGAGTAAGTTTACTTTGCTAATAATTTGGACTTAAGAAAATTACATTTTATTGTGGATTTTGAGTTATTAATTTTTAACTTTCTTACCTCTAGTGCTAAGCATTGGGAGATACTAGTTATTGTCCCCAAGATGTGGACTGTTTATTATCTAGATCCTTCGGGGAAGGAATTAGACCCATTATATGGACACCAAATGAAAATGTCATTATTCACGTGAGAAATATTTTATATTTTATATCTGTTAACATATATTATTACATTATTATTTAATAATGCAATTTAATGTGTTATATTAACATGTAGGGCTTTAAGAGCGTTCAAAAAAGCTGGAGGAAACATGTCCAAGACAAAGAAACCGTTACTTTGGGAGAATGTGAAAGTAATTTCCTGACTCCAATGTATATATTATTTATGTGAACTATGCTTGTTTGTATTTTTTAACATTTTGTATGTTTCAATTTATAGTGTGCTACACAAGATAATGGTTGGGCATGTGCATACTACGTGATGCGATATATGGACCTAATTATCAAACATGCTGCAATGGAAATCGATACCATACAACATGTATTATATATAGTCTCATTAGATAATACGAAATATATCAATCTTATTATATATTATTAATTATATATATATAGGTCATTCTCTTTGTAGGTGTTTAAAAGTAGTGACTTGACTATAGGTGAAAAGTTATTAGATGTACATACTCCCTATACGATGGAAGAATTAGATGATGTAAGAGAACAATGGGCAAAAGCCTTATAAGTAGTGAGAATTTTTAATTATCATTGGAATACTGATGGCGATGATGACGATGATAATGATAAAGGATGATATTTCTAAACTTTATTATCATAATTATTTCTATATTTGATGACATGTTAAACTTTGAAAGACACACTTATATATGCATGTCTGGATAATTTTTTTTTGAATTGTCTTATCTATACATATGTGCCAATGTGAAGATGAATACATGAATGCTTCTACTTGTGTCCGAATATGAAAAGAGATGAAATGAATGGAACTGCAGGTTGCTACATGGGTGAATATGAAATGGAGGAATGAAAACAACATATTTCTACTTGTGTGTGATGAATCATATATATGTAAATTAAATGTGATTATACATGTGTGTGAATCGCATGATATAAATGTTGTCCATCCTTGCTAATTTTGTAGGTTTGTGGCCTGTTGTTGGCTGAAATCAATGGATGCTATAAACCTATCGTTCAGAATTGAACTGTACGTTTTACATCTTGCTGACCAGTTGGACAGCAGGCCAACAAGCTGATAAGAAAAAAACATAGTCATCAATTAACAAAAGAAACTGACAACAAAAACTTAACTCGTAGGTTATTAATAGTTAACCGACGTCTGTATCACTAATGGTGTTAGTTTTTTGTTGCTAAGTGACACCTATGGTCTAACCTGGGGCCAATTTTTTTCAGTATGGGATGTGGCGTCGGCTATGACTAGATAACCGTCGCCTATGGTCCCCTTGCTGGCACATTTTTTGGATTTGCAATCGGGGGACGACTTTGTGTCGTTGGTTATGAAATCGACACTGAAGGCATCTACATTTAGTGTCACCCACTTGGGTGTCACTTGGAAACAAACTTCTAAAGTCATATTTAACCGACGCTAAAGGTGATATATGTACTAGTGGCCAGATCCTACAAACTTCCAACTACTAAACTAGTGCAATGGGATTCAGAATTGGTAAAACAAGCAGCATTAAATGCAAAGGTTGTAAGCATACTTTACTATTCTTTATCCCCAAGTGAATTTAATCATATATCTACTTGTGATACTTCTTATGAAAAATGGAACAAACTCTCAATAACACATGAGGGTACTACACAAGTGAAGAACAGTAAGATTGGCATGTTAAAGAATAAATTTGAATTATTTCATATGTGACAAAATGAAAGTATTGTAGAGATGTATGCTATATTTTCTAACATCATAAACAACCTAAGCTCGTTGGCAAAGAATATAAGCAAAGAAGATCAAGTATCTAATATATTTAGATCTATACCTATAAGATACAAATCCAAGGTCACTGCTATTGAAGAAGATAAAGATCTTACTACACTTAAGATGGAGCAGCTCATCAAAAATATTTAGACACATGAAGTCACTCTAGAAGAAGAAGAAAAGACTGAGGCTGAAGAATAAAAAGGAAGAAGGGAGAATGTTTCTTTCAAATCCATCACTAGAATGTCATCAAGGAAAGTCATTCAAGAAAGCAGTGACACTTGATGATGATAACAAAAGTGTTGTGATTGTAGATGGTAAGAAATATAAGAGAGTTCATTCTAACAAGACTTGATAGTGCTCTATGCTCTTCTTCTAGGTGGTTTGAATGTGAAAAGAAGGGTCACTTAAAGAATGAGTGACCATATCTCAAGAAGTAGTCCTCATCCAATAAGAAAGATAAGAGAGAAAAATCCTACAAAGCTATTTGGGATCAATCAAGCGATGATAATGAATGTAGTGAAGAGGAGGAGGTAGAATGTTTCATGACAAAAGAAGATGAAGACATTGATGAGGTAGATATTATAAAAGGAATAACTAGTTAACTCTCCTAAATAAATTCATGCTAAATATATTGATTGCAAGAAACAAAAGAAGAAATTTGCCAAAACTATTTATGGGCTCCATGTTAATCTGGATAATCTTAGCTCTAATAATGACACTTTGAAATCTTAAAATAGTGCATTAAAAGAATATATCAAGAGTTATAAGACTCAAATGCTTACTCTTAAAAATAACAATAGTCTTCTTTCTCAAGAAAAGGTTGATATGCTTGCTAAACTACATGATTATTAAACTCAACTATGCAATCATTTAGATTATGATGCTTTAATAAAAGAAAGAGATACTTTACTTTCAATTCTTGCTCAAGTAAACTTAGATGTAACTAAAAAGATTGCTGAAAATATTGAGTTGCAAAAACATGTTTCTAGATTAATGCAAGGGAACAAAAGTCTTGATAACATCTTAGTTAATACTTCCAAACAAATAGGAAGATGAGGTTTAGGATATATGCCAAAGAATCAATCCTGACATATGCCTAGAATACGAAAGACATATCATCCCTGTTGGATAAATGGACATCTATAAATCCCTTTGTTTTGATTATGACAAACATTTCATTCTTATTAATCTAACGAGCTACTTGAGTGTGCAGGATGACAAAGCAACAAGGGAAAATCTACAAGCTTACATATTTATATTTTCATGCAATGTAATCACTGTTGTAAAAAAACTTGTACAAAAATATAATGTACAAGTACTTAGAATTGCATGTAAATCAAGCGTTAGATTCTCCCTAGCTAAACACCACAGTTAGACAAGTCATCCCATTCAAATAGGATTACTTTTGCACACTTACATACATAATTAGTGCCTAAATTGAAACCTTGAAACAAGATCAATCTCGGTCGACAAACTCCTCGACCGAGACACTCTCGGTCGACAATCTTCTCGACCGAGAAAGATCCAAAGTAGCCGTTAGACACAACAGACAAGTTAGTTGGCAGTTGAAGAAAGACGTTGCAAATCACTTATTCCAGAGAGCCTGTCGGTCGACAAAAGTTTGACCGAGTAGGTATCTCGGTCGACCATTTGTCGACCGAGATGGTCTCTGACAGCAACTGCAGAATTAATTAATTAGCCGTTGTTAAAGCAACAACTTTGTACCTAACGGCTAGTTAAGCACTTAGAAACCCCTAGAAGTTGTCTAGAACGTCCTTAAGCTTCTTTAGGCCATTCCTATAAATAGGACAAGCCATAGGACACCTAAACTTACTTGTTTTACACTTGCTACACTTGAGAAATACTTGAGCATACTTGAGCAATCTGTTGCAAGCAAATTGAGCACTGTGATCATTGGCCTACTTTCTCCTTAGCTCAAATTCGTGTCCTATAGGCTAGATTCTCCTACCCATAGCAATCACAAGTTCACACATTTGGTTAGGAGATCTATACGCTTGATCTAGGCATATCAAGCCTTGGGCTTTAAAGGATAAGTTGTAATTTCCTTTTTCTTTCTTATTCCCTATTATTGTTTGCACTCTCCTTGCTACTCCTAGGTTGGAGGCTGCGGATTGGAGAGGGTGAAGATCTTCTTGGCGAAGAAGGAGACTTTGAGCTACTTCATAAGGCTGGTGCAACGGGAGGTTACTTCTAGAGAGGAAGGCTACTTCAAGGGGGAGCTTGGAGTTACTTCAAGAAGGCTACCTCAGGGTTGGTGCACCTACTTCAAGTGAAGGCTGTTCAAAGGGTGTGGTTGAAAGTATTGTATTTTGTATAAATCCTCGAGAGGTAATAAAATAAATACTTTCAAATCCCGGTTGGGTAAGCAACCGGGTAGTGGACTGACAACTATAGTATTTGCTATAGTTGGAACCACTCTAAACATCTGTCTCCTTCTTCTAATCTCAATTTTGGTTGTTTGAGTTAAATAATTATTAAAATCACTATAAAACTCTATTCACCCCCCCTCTAGTAGTTTTCAGTTGGTATCAGAGCGAGGCTTCAAGGAACCCTAAGCAGGTCTTGAAGAATGGAGGGAAATGGTGAAAGATGTTGTTTGGACAAAACCACAACATGCTGCAATTGGTGTTTAGGAACAAGCCACAAAACAACCGGATGCCCATGGAGATCAAAGGAAGAGTACAAAGAATGTCTTATTGCTACAACTAGTGAAGAAGAAGAAGAGGTAAGTCTCTTTGATTTATCTAAAGAAGAACTAGTTGCTATTATTGAAGAGACACATAATAAATATGTTGAGTGCAAAAAGAAATTAAAGAAATCAAATAAAGAAAATGATGATCTAAATGTTAAACTTCTTGCTCTTGCATCTGAAAATGAGGATCTCAAAGAGGGAAATAAATATTCTGATCTTAAGTTAAAATCTATGGAAGCCGATTGCAAGCTCCTTTCTGTTGAAAATTCAAACCTGCAGACTCAAGTAAACGATCTTCAAAAACAACCATGATTGTGCACCCATATAGATTATGACACTATTGTTAAAGAAAGAAATTTATTGTCATCTAATCTAGACCAAGCAAAACTAGATATTAAGAAGAGAATGGAAGAGATTGCCAAGTTACAACAAAAAGTCAGTAATTTAAATAATAATGGCATTCTTGATCAAATCTTAGATAATTCCTATCATCAAATTGGGAGAAGAGGACTAGGTTATAATCCTAAAGGGAAGTCCTGTCAACCTAGTTGGAAAAAGTCACAAACCCATCAATCTATATATGTACCTAAAGGAACAAATACATTTTTACCAAAGAACAACCTAGAACAAAACCATAGAAAATGACTTGAGGTTGATTCTATATGTTGCCATTATTGCTCACGTCTTGGACATTACTCCTTCTCATGTCCTTATAAGAGAAAAGATGTCGAGTTAGTTTGGGTTCCAAAACCTCCAAACTAAATGAACAAAATCAAGTTGAGATATGACCAAAGACATTAGTTGCATATTTTTATGTCTATCTCAACTCTACATAATTACAAATGTAAATGAAATTAATATTAGTTTGTTCCCTAGATGAATTAAAGTTTAAACTGAAATTATGCTTAGTCAAATGAAAAGAAAATTCCTATTTTCACATGATTATTCGTAAAAATATTTTCTGGTCTATTCATATACTAATCATGTAATGGAATTATCATTGTATGCTGTTATTACCATTATACCATGCTTTCATCATTGGGTGCGCATAGATAATGATAATTGTATGCATGGATCCATGAAAATATATAGGCAAGCAAAATGATTTATTAGTTATATGTTATTGCTTGCAACACAATTCATAAATTAGTATCTTTGAAGATTTGAGATAATTAATTGTACCTTCAATTAAGAAACTTAAGTATTATGCTTCAGCTTGACATTTAATGCAGATATTATACTCAACATATTCAATCTGAAAATCTGCAAAAATTAGCCTCTTGGTCAAAATAAAATTTGACCAAGGGGCGCTATGGTCGTAGTCAAATTCGACCTAAAATAAGTTTGACATAATAACTATTTGGATATCCTTTTATGATTAAAAGAATAATTAATTTATGATCACAGTGCTCAATTTGCTTGCAACAGATTGCTCAAGTATGCTCAAGTATTTCTCAAGTGTAGCAAGTGTAAAACAAGTAAGTTTAGGTGTCCTATGGCTTGTCCTATTTATAGGAATGGCCTAAAGAAGCTTAAGGACGTTCTAGACAACTTCTAGGGGTTTCTAAGTGCTTAACTAGCCGTTAGGTACAAAGTTGTTGCTTTAACAACGGCTAATTAATTAATTCTGCAGTTGCTGTCAGAGACCATCTCGGTCGACAAATGGTTGACCGAGATACCTACTCGGTCGAACTTTTGTCGACCGACAGGCTCTCTGGAACAAGTGATTTGCAACGTCTTTCTTCAACTGCCAACTAACTTGTCTGTTGTGTCTAACGGCTACTTTGGATCTTTCTCGGTCGAGAAGATTGTCGACCGAGAGTGTCTCGGTCGAGGAGTTTGTCGACCGAGATTGATCCTGTTTCAAGGTTTCAATTTAGGCACTAATTATGTATGTAAGTGTGCAAAAGTAATCCTATTTGAATGGGATGACTTGTCTAACTGTGGTGTTTAGCTAGGGAGAATCTAACGCTTGATTTACATGCAATTCTAAGTACTTGTACATTATATTTTTGTACAAGTTTTTTACAACAGTGATTACATTGCATGAAAATATAAATATGTAAGCTTGTAGATTTTCCCTTGTTGCTTTGTCATCCTGCACACTCAAGTAGCTCATTAGATTAATAAGAATGAAATGTTTGTCATAATCAAAACAAAGGGATTTATAGATGTCCATTTAGCCAACAATCTCCCCCTTTTTGAAGATGACAAACATTTCCAAAATATGAATAAAGGAAATATAAAACATATGAGTTTCATACCTTTAGATTACCTTTTGTAGCTTTTTCTCTTGTGTATAAAATGTGTGCTTATTATTCCCCATGAATTATGGAACATGAAATCCAGATCATTTGGGAATATAGCAACTTTCAATATAAAGCCAAGAGTTTATTTATGAAACTCATTAATTGAGTTTTACATAATTACTAAATTTTAGTTTTATATTTATCAGCTCTCGGTCAGCTCCTCTCTCTCGACCGACAGAATCTATACAGATTTAGTATCAGACACACTTTCGGTCGACAAATGTTTGACCGAGACAATGTCGGTCGACAATTGTTCGACTGAGAAATAGCCGTTGGATATAACCGTTGTAAACCGACCGTTATGACCGTTTATGACCGTTATATGACCGTTGGGGAGCCAAGTGGCGCGTCTGCAACATGACCGTTGCGGACGCTCGGTCGACGAGTCGTCGACCGACCAGGTCGCTGGATTGTTATAAAAGGAACCAAAGACGGGTCACTACCTCACACTTGCATACTCTTGCTTCCATAGGCTCTCTCTAGTGCATTTTTGTGCAACTCTTTAGCATCCTCATCCCCAAGCCTTCCTTGCTTCTTCTCCACCTTCAAGCAACACAATGGCCTCATCATCTGCTCATGGGAAGAAGAAGGTCGCCGGTAGGAAAGGAAGGGAAGCTACTCCACCACTTACGATCATCAACGACATTGCCTTCCTCGATGGAGATGCTGGTGATCGATATCTACGGCTTTCCTCCAAAGCTCCTCTCCCACGACGACCAGTTGAAGTTATGGACTTCATCAACATCGTCGACTTGGAGGACCTTTTCGAAGTACAGAAGTTAAAAGAATTCATCAACCCTTCTTTTCCTTCCTATTCAATCAAGGTAGTGAATGAATTCTATGCAAACCTCATTTCCCACTCTGAAAATGAAACCATCTTCTTCTACACTATGGTCAATGGGCATAGCTTCCGATTTACTGAAGGGGACATTCTTGACATGCTAAACATTGACATAGATGAATATCAAGACACCCTTGACCTTACTTCTGGAAACCCCCTTAACCAATTTCTCCAAGATGACCATACCATTAGTCTTAGTGACATCAAAAGGACCATTTTTAAATCCAATACAACCTGTCACGAAGATAGAGGCACATATTATGCTATAAATCTTAAACCAGCTGCTAGGATTGTAAACCTTATTGTTTCAACAAACATACATCCTAGAGCCAATAAGTCTGAAGTTCCTGTTTTTCGTATGTGTCTAATATATGCCATTATCCAACGTATTCCCACAAATTTTATCCGCTTTATTCTTAAAAACATGCTTGAGTTTTCTGGCAATCCTCCATATGCCGATTTTGTATGCCAAATTACTCAACATTTCCTTAAGACCCCACTTGAGGATCTGGGATATACATGGGAGCGTAGACCACAAAAAATAAGTAAGAATACAGTAGAAAAAATGGGAATTGATTTTGGTCATAAAAGGGCTAGAGTTGAAGGAGAAACATCTCATCAAGACATACCACCACCCCCTCCTTCTACTAACCTATCACATGACCCCATTCAAAACACTCTTACTTATATTGCTGGCTCCCAATATCACCTAAGCAAACAACTAGACTATAACCATCATGCCATGACTTATATAAACCAAAGAATGCAAACCCTTTCACCAAACCAACCTGATGAATATCCGTATTCTTTAAATCCTGGCATGCTCAATCCATACAATCCTTCATACAACTATTATCAAACTCCACCTCCACCATCTGTGGATCTTACGCACACTCAGTTTTCATCCATGCAACTGCAAGATATTGCCGCTCATTTCCGATTTGACCGAGTTCCTACATTCTTGGAAGCATATGCTTTAACTAAGACAGGTGCTCTAGATTGGCAAACCTTGGTCCAGTATTATGGAACTGAGCCTTTTCTTGGGAAAGACCCTGACATTGATGTAATTCTTAAGTCTTTCCAGTAAATGTTGGAGTTATTGTAATGATATCTTTTGAATAATTGTAATGGGTCATCTCTATATGATGTGTCTATCTTTCTATGATTGTAATACATGCTTTTAATGAAATTGGCCATCTTTACTTGATTCCAATTGATATTTTTATGTGAGACATCTTCAAAATATGGATTATAAGATCATCATTGTAAAACATACAAAATAAAGAAAAAAAATAAAATAAAAATGCAACCTTTAAAATTGTGGCAAAATTGACAAGGATCTATGACACAATTACTTAAAACAGTTATGAAACAAATCCAGACACATACTCGGTCGAGAAACTGTTCGACCGAGAACACTATCGGTCGAAAGATCGTCGACCGAGCAGGTTTCTTTTGTCAAGTTTGCAATAAAACTGAATATATGTCCAAATTAATCATGTTTTCCCCTCATCATGTTGAAGATAAAATTGGCTAAACCGCTTCCACTTTGGAAGATGTTTTCTTTGATATTTGTGCTACTTAAATAAAAAACTCTTATTTACATTTTTGGCTTTTAAATGGACATCTTTTTCATTAGATTTGATGGAATATCTAATTAAGGGGGAGTTTTTATTCTTAACGGTTATCTTTTTGAAATGACAAAGGGGGAGAGATAAATATAAAACTAAAATTTAGTAATTATGTAAAACTCAATTAATGAGTTTCATAAATAAACTCTTGGCTTTATATTGAAAGTTGCTATATTCCCAAATGATCTGGATTTCATGTTCCATAATTCATGGGGAATAATAAGCACACATTTTATACACAAGAGAAAAAGCTACAAAAGGTAATCTAAAGGTATGAAACTCATATGTTTTATATTTCCTTTATTAATATTTTGGAAATGTTTGTCATCTTCAAAAAGGGGGAGATTGTTGGCTAAATGGACATCTATAAATCCCTTTGTTTTGATTATGACAAACATTTCATTCTTATTAATCTAACGAGCTACTTGAGTGTGCAGGATGACAAAGCAACAAGGGAAAATCTACAAGCTTACATATTTATATTTTCATGCAATGTAATCACTGTTGTAAAAAACTTGTACAAAAATATAATGTACAAGTACTTAGAATTGCATGTAAATCAAGCGTTAGATTCTCCCTAGCTAAACACCACAGTTAGACAAGTCATCCCATTCAAATAGGATTACTTTTGCACACTTACATACATAATTAGTGCCTAAATTGAAACCTTGAAACAGGATCAATCTCGGTCGACAAACTCCTCGACCGAGACACTCTCGGTCGACAATCTTCTCGACCGAGAAAGATCCAAAGTAGCCGTTAGACACAACAGACAAGTTAGTTGGCAGTTGAAGAAAGACGTTGCAAATCACTTGTTCCAGAGAGCCTGTCGGTCGACAAAAGTTCGACCGAGTAGGTATCTCGGTCGACCATTTGTCGACCGAGATGGTCTCTGACAGCAACTGTAGAATTAATTAATTAGCCGTTGTTAAAGCAACAACTTTGTACCTAACGGCTAGTTAAGCACTTAGAAACCCCTAGAAGTTGTCTAGAACGTCCTTAAGCTTCTTTAGGCCATTCCTATAAATAGGACAAGCCATAGGACACCTAAACTTACTTGTTTTACACTTGCTACACTTGAGAAATACTTGAGCATACTTGAGCAATCTGTTGCAAGCAAATTGAGCACTGTGATCATTGGCCTACTTTCTCCTTAGCTCAAATTCGTGTCCTATAGGCTAGATTCTCCTACCCACAGCAATCACAAGTTCACACATTTGGTTAGGAGATCTATACGCTTGATCTAGGCATATCAAGCCTTGGGCTTTAAAGGTTTAGTTATATTTCCTTTTTCTTTCTTATTCCCTATTATTGTTTGTACTCTCCTTGCTACTCCTAGGTTGGAGGCTGCGGATTGGAGAGGGTGAAGATCTTCTTGGCGAAGAAGGAGACTTTGAGCTACTTCAGAAGGCTGGTGCAATGGGAGGTTACTTCTAGAGAGGAAGGCTACTTCAAGGGGGAGCTTGGAGTTACTTCAAGAAGGCTACCTCAGGGTTGGTGCACCTACTTCAAGTGAAGGCTGTTCAAAGGGTGTGGTTGAAAGTATTGTATTTTGTATAAATCCTCGAGAGGTAATAAAATAAATACTTTCAAATCCCGGTTGGGTAAGCAACCGGGTAGTGGACTGACAACTATAGTATTTGCTATAGTTGGAACCACTCTAAACGCCTGTCTCCTTCTTCTAATCTCAATTTTGGTTGTTTGAGTTAAATAATTATTAAAATCACTATAAAACTCTATTCACCCCCCTCTAGTAGTTTTCAATCCCAAGACCAAAACTGTAAATGTGCTTAAAAATGATGTCATAGAAAAGAGAAATGAAATATATTGTATCTCATGACATTATTGTCAACATTTTGGTCATTACTCATTTTCATATGATTATCAAAATAAAGGAGCCCTTGACATCGTTTGGGTCCCTAAAACCCCAACTTAGAATTAAAAGAGGATCATGTTGAGATTTGACCTATTCTTAATTTGATAAAATTATGCGTGTCTTATCTCTACATTGATTGGAGGTTAACTTGCTTATCTTTTACATAAATATTCATTTGTTTATTTTTACTTAACACATTCTAGACTGTGTATGAAAAGAGAAGCTGTTCTTTTCCTTAAGAAAACTTGGATTTAAATTTCATTGCTTGAATTAAATATTGATAGCATATCTTGGTTTCTACATCTAACATGAATGCGACATCATAAAGTTTGGGATCTTAAATTTCTATCTTTTAGAAAATCTTTTTCTTTGAGCTCTTTTAACTTGGTATATGATTAAGGGGGAGCTCAAAATCCTTTCATACAACTTGCACATCTTTTTTGCTCTAAATTGTTTCTCTATATCAATATGGGTTAACATCCCTTATATTTGGTCTAGAGATACTTTTATTGCTCTCATTTTTTCTCTTAATAGATTCTCTATAGGAATATAGGCTTAACATTCCTTATATTTTGTCTAGAGATACTTTTGTTGACCTAATATTTATGCTTAATGGATTTTATAAACATTTATGGGCTTAATATCCCTTGAAAATGGTTTAGAAATCAATCTTAGTTCAAAATTTTGATTTTCATGGCATCTCTACATCATGAGAGACTTAACATCCTGACCATTGGTTTAGAGTATTCTTTTGATTTTTGCACTTTATTAGATCTTTTTGTCATAAAGGATTTAACATTCCTTTCATTGGAAATTAGACAACCTTTTTAAGTTCCTTGATAATATGGATTTTTGACTATGCCTTAATGTCTATATTTGATTTCCCATCTATTGGTATTATTTTTAAATTGATACATCAAGTGTAAGTTTTTCCCTTTTCAAAATGACTATCTTGTTGAGGGGAAGTTTCTCCTTGAGAGGGAACATTGGTAGGTATTGACCTTTTTTTACTTTGACAAAAGGGGGAGAATAACCCATGAGATAAATTGGCTATCAACAAAACATTTTAAAGGTATGAAATTTTAAATTTTCTACTTTTAATTGATCTTCTGGAAATATTTGTCATCATCAAAAAGGGGAAAATTATTGGCTTTTTGGATATGCCACACTCACATTTCATATTTTGATGATGCAAATATTTCTCAAATTATATTACTAATATGTGTATTAAGTATTTAAGGTGATCAAGGAACTAAGTCAAAGATCAAACTACAAATTAATATATGGATACTTGCAAATCAAGGTGTACCATGTATTTATGTATTCTTGTGCTTTTTGTACAACTTTATAGACATGATGTAAAGACAAGTGATGATCTTACAAAACCTACCCAAAATCCTATCCTACCTCACATAAAAACCATAAGGTTGATAGGTTTCAAATAAGTCTTCTACATGACCTCACACACTTTGCATATTCTTGAATAGAGTTCTTCTCGGTCAAACTTATTGTCAACTGAAAACACCTCCAGTCGAAATTTTCTAGACCGATAGAGAACCATTGGGACATCTTTTGATCTTTGAACAAGATGTAGCAGTTGGAGATTTTTCACATGCAGAACATTCTCGGTCGAAATAAATTTCAATCGAGACAACTCTCAGTCAAAATAAATCTTGATCGAGGAGTGTTCTAGACTAAAATTTAAATAGCGATCAAACTAGTCATTGAACCTTAATTAAATTCATCCAAATGGCTAGTTGACCACCCAAAACACTCTAGAATCTCCTAAGATGTCCTAGCCACTTGTAAACCATTCCTATAAATAGTAGTGGTCTTAGGACACTTAGACACATCCATTAAACAACACTACATATACATTAACAAACATTTGAGCATACTAGCCATCTTTCCCAAAAGTGCTTAGTCCCTATACTTTATATTGCCTTCAATATAGACTAAGCCCTAGCATCATCTTGAGTGTTCTCTCCACCCAAAACAAATTTTCCTAAACTTTGTGGAAGATGATCATCATCACTTGTCCATAGTACTAAATTGTACATCTTCTAAAAAGAGCATTGTAATCTCCTTATTCCTCTCTTGTTCTTGTACAATGGTGTACTGCTACTTCTCCCTACTTTAAGGAAGAAGGTTGTGGTGAAGTGCTCTTGGTGCTACTTCAAGGTTGAAGTAGCATTGTAATCTCCTTATTCCTCTCTTGTTCTTGTACAACAGTGTACTACTGCTTCTCACTACTTCAAGGAAGAAGGTTGTGGTGAAGCACTCTTGGTGCTACTTCAAGGTTGAAGGCAACAACCAAGGTGGTGGAGGTGGATTGTGATCCTCTTCAAGTGGGATACCTTCCTCCTCCTAGCAAAGAAGGTGATAGTTCTCCTTGATCTAAAAAGGAGGGTTGGTCTTGCACTACAAAAGGCACCGATAAATTTTGTGTATCAGTATACAAAAGGAATAAAATACATGTATGCAAATCTTAGTTGGTGATAACCATGTAGTGGACTGACATCTTAGACGAAAACATTCTAAATATCTATGTACTTTTGTGGTTTCCTCTTTGACTTTATATTTCTTCTGCACTTTAAGTTGAATTATAAATTTGATGAAAATTATTGTAATGCTCAATTCACCCCCTCTAGATCTTTCAGTTAGTCGTGTCCTAGAGTCATACCTATCTCTCAGGCCTGGGAAGGGGATGTTTTGAAGATGATATGCATATCGAATCAAGTTTTTGGAAGTATGCCGATGTTTTCATATGGCATGTATATATGGAAAAATATCTTTTGTATATAGGTTGTGGCTGATGCCATTGGATATACATGTAAATACCTGATATGATATGTGCTTATATGTAGGTTTCTAGACTTATATATAAATGTTAATGAACTTGATAGTGATGTTTAATCGATTTTAATTTACCCTATTTTATGGTTATGTGGTTAATTAGTGATAGACCATGTTTTGGGTTTTGAGTAATCTCATTTAGTGTGACAGTGCATCATAATTTGGTTGGTATCAGAGCTTTAGGTTCACTTAGTCTATAGGGATATATGAATTAGGTTTTATGTTTGTTCTTATGTAAGCCAACATATCTATCATGTCTTATGCTTATGCCGATATGTGTGGAGAGTGTGAAGAGCATGTGGGGAGTAGCTACGTTGCACTAGGAGGTGGTGGTAGGAGGTAGGTACGTGATGAGAGAGTGACTGAGATGGGACCAGAGTAGACCGTGATGCCTCAGTTCGACCCTGTAGCCATGGCAAACCCAACTTTCCAGTCCATGTTTAAACAACTTGTAGCAATGGTTATGCACTTAGTGGATAGAGCCCGTACCTCAAGATATGGTAGCTGTCCCCAATGCAGAATCTCAGGGTTCTGTGAAGACAATTGAGAGGTTAAAATGTGTGGGAGCTGTCGAGTATGTGAGTACAATAGACCCAACAAACACCGATCTGTGGTTGACAGAGCTTGAGAAGGCATTTAGGATCCTAAACATCCTAGAAGAGGACAAGGTGAAGCATGCTCTTTACATGTTGAAGGGCAGTGCTGGCCACTAGTGGGCCATAGAGGAGGAGAAGAGACTGGGAGTTGTGAAAATTCAGTGGGAGTCTATAAGCCATTATCAGACATACCTGGATGAAAAGATAGCTCAGTTTGAGAAGTTGCACCAAGATTCGATGTCCATAAATGAGTATGAGGTGATGTTTATGGAGCTTTTGAGGTTCTGTCCTCATATGGCGGTGATGAAGAAAGAGAGGATTTGCTAGTTTGAGAAGGTTTTGATCTCATAGTTGTCCACCACAACATCAACTTTGGAGAATAGAGAGAGGTTTTCTACCTTTAGGGAGTACGTGAGGAGGATTGAGAGGTCTATTCCTAAGAAGGGTGAAGCTAACACTAAGAAGAGGTTGGCTCAGATTCAAGGATAGATGTCTGGTGGATTCAAGAAGCCAAGGTTTACTTTGTGATACTACCTACAATCACAACAGAGATCAAATTTTTATGATCCAAGATTAGGAGTGTAGTCATAGAGATTCCCAAGCAAGGGTAGAGGTCATAGTTTTTTACTAGAAGGAGCACACAATGAAACATTAGCATAGGTGACAAGGCTTTCTAGGTCACAATACATATTGAGGACTTGCTAAAAGTGTGGACAATTCAAGCATGCGAACTGGGCATGCTCTATGAGGAATGAAAAAGTAACACAACAGTTGAGGCAGATCCAACAAGTTTCATAGCAACAACAATTTAACAATGGTGGGGGTAGAGGATGTGATTAGGCATCACAGGTAAGATCTTCTGTGCCAGCTAGAAGGGTCATAGATGACAAGAGGTGACAACTAGATTATACATTATGAGTCAGCCATGGGGAGTGTTCAATCCACGAGCTGTGACTGGTCAGATGAAACACTTTCATTCTGACTTATCTACTTCTTCTTTTGCATTTGTTTTGGTTGACTTGGATGCGACACACTCTTTTATCACTAGAGAGGTGATAAGTAGTTGTAATATGCCTATTTGTAGTATATCTGATAGTCTTCAGCTAGAAACCCCTTTAATTGGTTGCAAGAGGTGTGTCCATATTGCGTTCTTTCTTTCTTAGGATGCAACATTCAAGTGGATCTTGCCACTTGATATGCATGGATTTGATGTGATCCCATGGATGGATACCTTGGAGAAGTACAAGGTTGTTTTGGACTATGGTTCCAAGTTGGTGATGTTCTATGATGGAAATGTTTCTTGGATCTTCCAAGGAGATAGGAAGATCCTTCCTACATGTTTGGTATTGTCTGTGATAGTAGATAGGTTGATGAGACATGGGCATGAGTCTTTCTTGGCACATGTTGTGGATACCAAGGTGAGGTGTCCTAGTATCTAAGAGGTACATGTGGTATGGAGTTTGAGGATGTTTTCTTGAGGAATTTCCTTGTGTTCCCCCTCCTAGAGAGATTGATTTTGATATCAATCTTGTTCCTGGAACACCGCCTGTAGCTCAAGAACCTTAAAGGATGGCACCAATTGAGATGTAGGAGTTGAAGAAATAGTTGTAAGAGTTGGTAGAGAAGGGTTTCATCAAATCAAGCACTTACCCTTGGGGAACTTCTATGTTGTTTGTAAAGAAGAAGGATGGTTCCATGAGGCTTTACATAGACTACCAACAACTGAACAAGGTCACGATAAAGAACAAGTATCCATTGCGAAGGATAGATGATCTGTTTGACCAGTTGAGAGGTGATACAATGTTCTCAAAGATAGATTTGAGGTCAGGTTACCACCAGTTGAAGATTAAGGAGGACGACATACCCAAGTATACTTTAAGGACTAGGTATGGTCACTATGAGTTTGTGGTTATGCCGTTTTGATTGACCAACACACCAACATCTGTATGGATTTGATGAACAAGGTGTTCAGAATGTATCTGGATTGGTTTGTAGTAGTGTTCATCGATGACATCTTGATATACTCTAGGGATAGTTAGCAGCATGAGCAGCGTCTATGCTAGGCATTAATGTTGTTGACACAACACAAGTTGTATGCTAACTTTAGTAAATGTGAGTTATGGTCGACTGAGGTGTCTTTTCTAGGAAATGTCATATCTTCCAGGGGTGTTTGTGTAGACCCAAAGAAGGTAAAGTCATTACTGGAATGGGAACATCCCAAAACACTAATGAAGGTCCAAATTTTCCTAGGTTTAGTAGGCTACTACAGGAGTTTCATAAAGAATTTTAGTTCCGTAGCATTACGGGTAACAAAGCTGACTAGGAATTGTGTCCTTTTTTTGGTATGACAAGTGTTAGCATTCTTTCCAATTGTTGAAGGAGAAGTTGACCAGTGCACCAGTATTAGTGTTACCAGAACAAGGGAAAGGTTATATCATTTTGTCTGATGATTCAAAGAGCAACTAGGGATGTGTGCTGATGCAGGACAAGAATGTGATTTCTTTTGCTTTGTGACAGCTTAAGAAACATGTGGAGAACTACCTGACACATGACTTGGAGCTAGTGGATGTGGTTCATGCCCTAAATATTTGGAGGCACTATTTGTATGGAGAGAAGAGTAGATCTTTACTGACCACAAGAACCTTCAATATATCTTCTTGAAGCAGGAGCTGAACATGAGGCAAAGAAGATGTATGGAGCTGAGCAAAGACTATGATTGCACAATAGACTACCATCCAGGGAAGGCGAACGAGGTGGCTTATGCGTTGAATAGGAAGTCACATTCATCCTCATCTACAGATAAGCCATAGTTATACTTCATGGTGTGCCACAATCAGGACATGTTAGCATCACGTTTCCAGATGAACATATAGTTGGAGGTTTCCTTGTTGGTAGGGTTGTTTGCACAGTTATAGGTGAAGCCTACCTTGATGTAGCAGATTAGATACACACACAAGAGTGATGCTATGATATAGAATTTCAGGTTAGAGTTTGGCAAAAAGAAGTATGATGTATTCCATGAGTTGGATGATGGGACAATTTGTTTTCACAATAGGATAGTGGTTCTTGATGTTGATGGACCGAGGAAGATGGTTCTTGAGGAAGCTCATTCCTCGATGTACACAATGCATCCTAGAAGTACCAAGGTGTACCATAATCTGAAGGCTCTTACTAGTGGCCAGGTCTGAAGCGTGATGTGGATGAGTTTGTTACTAAGTGTCCAGTTTGTCAGCAGGTCAAGGTAGAACATTAAAAGCCTATAAGGACATTACAATCTTTGCTGATACTGTAGTGGAAGTGGGATCATACCACCATGGACTTTGTGGCTGGTTTTCCTAGGACCGCCAAAGGTTATGATTCCATTTAGGTGATAATTGACAGGTTGACCAAGTTAGCCCACTTCCTTCCAGTCAAGATGACATACATGACAGAGGAGTTGGCACACATATATGTTGATGAGATAGTTCATCTACATGGTATCCTAGTGACTATGGTGTCTGATAGAGGTCCACAGTTCATGAGTCAGTTTTGGGAACATTTGCATACAGCTTCGAGGACACAATTGAGGTTTAGTACAACTTTCCACCCACAGATAGATGGTCTGTCTGAGAGGACCATTCAGACTTTGGAGGATCTTTTGAGAGTTTGTGTTCTACAATTTCTTGGCAGTTGGGACATCCATATGAGTTTGATCAAGTTCTCCTACAAAAAAATCTATCAGAGAAGTATAGACATGGCGTCGTATGAAGCTTTGTACGAGAGACATTATTTCTCACTTCTATGTTGGTATGAGACATGTGAATATCAACTTTTGGGTCCTGAGCTAGTGCAGTAGATTAAATAGAAGATCAAAGTGATACAACAATAGTTGAAGGCAGCCCAGGACAAATAGAAGTCATACACCGATAATCATCGCAAGCCGCTTGAGTTCCAAGTTGGGGAGCATGTGTACCTTAAGGTTTCCCCTTGGAAAGGTGTGATGAGATTTGGTAAGAAGGTTAAGTTGGCTGCTAGTTATATGGGACCATACCCTATTTTAGCACGTGTTCGAAAGGTGGCATACAAGTTGGAGTTACCTCCAGAGTTGCACAAGTTGCATAATGTCTTTTGTGTTTCCATGCTGAGGAAGTGTCACCCTGATATAAAATAGGTGTTACATCCAGTGGAGGTTGAGTGGGAGGAGGATGCTTCTTATGAGGAGGGTCCTGTGTTGATCCTAGATAAAAGTGTGAAGAAGTTGAAGAAAAAGGATACAGTCTTAGTGAAGGTGTTTTGGAATAACCGTGGTATGGATGAGGCCACATGGGAGTTATAGGATGCGATGTGTAGGATGTACTCATCTTTATTTGCATAGGATTTGAGGGGCAAAATCCCAATTAGCGATTTATGGTTGTAAGACCCCTAATCCTGCTTTTTAGTTGACCATGCTTTCTTATCATAATTCAATGCTAAAACCTTAATTTAACCCTAAGATGTTCTTTTATATCATGTGACAAGCTTAAGTTTAAAGTTTGGTCCAGTTTGGACATTGTTTGAGCAAGTTATGCATTTAGATGCATGTTTTGGGCTTTCATGCAATTTACCCATATCTAAGTTTTTTCCTGGAATTTTTCACATGATTTTGTTCTAAAAATGTTTTCTTATCATGCTTGATTTAATTGTTCCTTGGGGTGCCTAGTTGCACCTTGGTTTGATGGAGACACCTAGCTAGGGTTGAGTTTAGGGTTTGCCCTCATGGATGAGCTACCTTGGGGGCCAGAACTTGAAGGTTCTTATAGTTGGTTGGGATCCAAATGTTTCTTCTAATGAGCAGAGAACCAATGCTAGTCCTTTGAGGTGTGAGGGTTGATTGTTTTCCCTCTTGATCTCCCTAGATTGATGGTTCGCCTAGAGTAATGCCCAAATGATGGTTTTCAACCTTGTGACCTAAGATGTCATGAACTAATGGTTTCCCTACTGATGGACGTTGATGGTTGACCTGGGAGTCAAGACTCGATGTCTCCCCTATCTTCCATAGTCGGTGGATCTGCTGCTTTGCATGTACACCTAGGGTTTAGATCTAATCTAGTAGAGGTCGTTTGGTGCTTCCTTGCTTGGTTTCTTGGCCTAGGTAAGTGAGATATCCCTCTTTTCCTTTGTTTCCTTGCTATCCTACTTTTTTCTCTCTTCTTCTTGGTTGTACCCATGGTGTTCCATGGTAGATCTTGTGCTTGATCTTGAAGAACACCTCTTTCTTGCTTCCTTGACCTAGGTTTTGTTTCCTCTTTGAATAAGGAGCTAGCTTGGCTGAGTGGAGTGCTCAAGCTAGGGCTTCTTCCTTCCTTCCTCGAGCTACCTTGCTATTTGGAGCTTCATCTTCATCCTAGGGAAAGTTATATAACTTTCTCTACATTTATTGCTTACTCCTAGCTTGCATGTACTAGTTCGTTCTTAAAATGATGTTCTAAGTAGAAAGGTAGCATCTTTTTCCTAGGGTTTGTGTTTATGTGATGCTTCTTGAGTACTTTATCTTCATGGATGAACACTAAACCTTTGCACAAACCTTCCATGTAGAAGAAGCTCTAGACCTTGCATTGATTGTTTTTTTCTCTCAAATGATGGCCATGACTTAGTGTTTTTGAGCTCATCTTCTCTCTTGTTTTACAACTCAATGGTTATGTTTCCCCTCTACAAACAATGATTTGTTCCCCTCAAACAATGGTTTTGATGCTCACTTGTTGTGGCTTCATTGGACGGTTTCCCCCCTTCCAAAAAATGATGGTTTCACTTAGATTTTGGATCTATTTTCCACCTACAGACAACACCTGTTGGATTCATTGGGTCCCACACTTGATGGACCCTCTAGTTCATCATCTTATGGATCTTTTGGTTCCAAACTCGATAGCTTTCTCACTCTTTGGTTGATGGTGGCACTAGATGCCACAATCGACCGATGGTGGCATTGGGTACCTCAATCTATGGGGGATCACATGTCGACAACTGATGGATCTTTTAAGAATAACAAACAATGGTTCTTTCTTTTTCAACAACTGATGGCTTGACTAGGCCAAGTTGGATGGCTCATCTAGGACACACCTCAAAAATTTACTAGACAAATGATTCAAGGTTTTATTTGCATTTCATTTGATGGTTTTTCTTATCCAATATTCGATGGAATTGGGTGAATCCCATGAATTTGATGGTTTGGTTTTGATGATGTAGAATTGATGGTTTTATGCCCATAACTTCATAGTCTTATCTTTGCCCTTGTATGAATGTAAACTAATAGTCACCATAATGAGTTGATGTGTAACACTAATCCAACTTATCTTGTTACACTCAACCCTAATGCAAATAAGTGATGATGATTAGTCATATTTACTTCTCTTTTTTGATTAGTATGATAATGGAGTACTCTCTCAATGTTGCTATAACCCTAATGTGCTTCTATATGAACATCATAATATTCTTAATGCAATGCCATGCTAAACTTATATGTCACATATATGGTGATGGTTTGTTGAGAAAGGTATGGAAATATAATGACGAACTTGCAGGGAATGATGTGATGATCTTAATTACCTTTGGGGAATGGTTGAGTCGTGATCCTCTTTAATATGTGATAAGGATTGGTATACTTTGGTGGTATGATGACATGTGTAGTATCATGAATGACAATGAAATAGTACCATGTGGTATTGTGATCAGGAATATGTCTCATGTGTTTTATATATGTTGGAGTTTTTATACATATATGCTTGTTAGAAATGAATTAGGGTTTGTATGTCCATTAGTTTGATGCATCCTTAATTCACTCAATTGGCATTAACTAATCAAATGAAACACTAATCATGTAGTGCCCTATACTATAGAACCATTCACTCTCAGGACTTGCTGGATGGGGAAATGAGTATTCGTATGGGAAACTCAGAGCACATACTATTGAGTATGCGATGTGTAGGGAGTGTACATCCATCCTGATTCCAAGGTTATGGAGGATGGTTGTAGTCATGCCTCAGTTTGAGAATTTGTATAAGTGATGCGGTTGAGCACATCTGTGGTTGTACCTTAGATGATAGGATTTGGCATACCCTAGTTTCAAGAGTCGTAACCTTTATACCAAGGATGGGCTGGTGCTAATAGCTTGACTATATGTCACTATAAGTAGCTTGACTGTTATGTCACTACATTTCACTTGTACTGAACGAGGGTGGGAGATCTTAGGACACCGACTCTCCTAGATCCTATACAAAACTGAATAGCACTTCACTGTGGTCAGTTGGAGTATGAGTGGTATACCTCACTTTTCCTAGGGCTTAATAAAAGACGTAGTCAAGATGTGTGGTATCTGCTAGGGTTAAATGTGCTTCACATTGGATGTTAACCCTTACCTTGTTTCTTATACTACTAGGTGCTATATAATGCAACAATAGTAGACTGTTAGTAAATGACAGTTTATATATTCCTTTCTATACCTTGTTAATCATGCCTATTGCTATGTTTATCTATTTAATTTGCTTAACCTATTTAATCTGCTTAAATATGCTTATCTTGTTAAATAATATAACCTACTGGAATCAACAACCATTGTTGAAAGTTATATCTCTTTCTAGGACATGTGTCTCACCTGTTGGTCACCACATCTTTTTAGGTAGTCGTCAATGACGTGGTCAGGTTTATGGTGGTGAAGAAGAGAATCTTAGAGAGTAGTAGGTACAGAAGGTTGGCTAATAGTTAGTTGTATCCTATAGTTGTCCCTATACTTTTAGGTCCGGGCAGGGGATGTTTTGGAGATTATATGTATATCAACTCAAGTTTTTGACCATATGCCGATGTTTGTACATGGCATGTATATATGGAACAATATCTTTTGTATACATGTTGTGGCTGATGCCACTAGACATACATGTAAATACCTAATATGGTATGTGCTTATATGCATGTTGCTAGACTTATATGTAAAATGTTACTGAACTTGATAGTGATGTTTAATCGGTTTTAATTTGCCCTCTTTTCTGGTTATGAGGTTAATTAGTGATTGATCTTATTTTGGGTTTTGGCTAGTCTCATTTAGTGTGACAGTGTGTCACAGTTTGGTTGGTATCAGATATTTAGGTTCGCTGAGTCTATAGGGACATATGACTTAGGTTTTGTGTATGTTCTTACGTAATCCAACATATCTGATCATGGCTTATGCTTATGAAAATATATTTAGAGAGCGTTAAGAGCATGTAGAGAGTAGCTACACCATGCCAGGAGGTGGAAATAGGAGGCATGTATGTGATGAGAGAGTTCTTGAGAGGGGGCTAGATCAGTCTGCGATGCCTCAATTCGACCATGCAACCATGGCAAATCCAACCTTCCAATCCTTGTTCAGACAATTCATGGCTACGATTACACACTTAGCAGATAGAGAGCCCATACCTCAAGCTAGGGTAGGTGTCCCTAATGCAAAATCTCAGGGTTCTGGGAAAACTTTTGAGAGGTTGAGACGTCTAGGAGTTGTCGAGTATGCAGGTACAATAGACCTGACAGATGTTGATATGTGGTTGACATAGCTTGAGAAGGCATTCAAGATCCTGAACATCCTAGAAGAGGACAATGTGAAGCACACTGTTTACATATTAAAGGGCAGTGCTGGCCACTGGTGGGTCATAGAGGAGGAGAAGAGACATGAGTTAAGATAAGTTTGGAAGAGTTTTGGTGGGAGTCCGTGAGCCGTACTTCCCTGAGACATACCTAGATTATATGGCTTAGTTTGATAAGTTGCGCTAAGGTTTGACGTTCATCAATTTGTATGAGGCAAAGTTTATGGAGATTTTGAGGTTCTGTCCTCATATGGCAGTGATGGATAAAGAGAGGATTTGTAGGTTTGAGAAGGGTTTGAGCTTATAGTTTTCCACCACAACATCATCTTTGGAGAATAGGGAGATGCTCTCTACCTTCATGGATTCTATGAGGAGGATTGAGAGGTATTCTCTTGAGAAGCGTGAATCTAATGCTAAGAAGAGGTCGACTCAGTTTCAAGGAAAATCGTCTGGAGGCTTCAAGAAGCTAAGGTTTTCTTCAGGACATTACTAGCAATCACATTAGATATCCAACTTTTTTTTACCTGAGATCAGGATTGCAGTCACAGTGGTCCCCGAGAAAGGACAGAGATCACAATTTTCTACTAGCAAGAGCACACAATGCAACATCAATATCACTGATAGGGTTGTCTAGGACACAATACACCTTGAGGACTTACTACAAGTGTGGATAAGTCAGGCATGAGAAGTGGGCATGGCCTATGAGGAATGAAGAAGTAACACAACATCCGAGGTAGAGCCAATGAGGTTCACAACAACAACAATTTAGCAATAGTGGTGGTAGAGGGCACGATCATGCATCACACGTAGGATCTTCTAGGCCAGTTGGATGGGGTTGTGAATGACAATAGCTGACAACTAGATTCTATTCTCTGATTCATCCAGACGGAGTGGTCAATTCATAGGCCGTGAAAGGTCATATGGAACTCTTTCATTTGACTTATCTACTTCTTATTTTACATTTATATTGTTTGAACCAGGTGCGTCACACTCTTTTATCATTAGAGATGTGATAAGTAGTTGTAATATGCCTATTTGTAATAGATCTAATAGTTTTTGGCTAGAAAGCCCTTTAGTTGGTTCCTCTGAGTTATAAGATGTGTGTCCATCTTGCATTCTTTCTTTCTTGAGACACAACATTCAAGTGAATTTTATGCCACTTGATATGCATGGATATGGTGTGATCCTAGGGATGGATACCTTGGAGAAGTACAAGGTTGTTTTGGATTGTAGTTCTAAGGTAGCAATGATCCATGATGGATATGTTTATTGGATCTTCCACGGAGATAGGAAGATCCTTCCTACATGTTTGGTGTCAGTTGTGATAGAAGAGAGGTTGATGAAATAGGGGTGTGAGGCATTCTTTGCACATGTTGTGGAGACCATGGTGAGGAGTCCTAGTATCCAGGAGGTACATGTGGTATGTGAGTTTGAGGATATCTTTCTTGAGGAGTTTCCTAGTGTTCCCCCTCCCAGAGGATTGATTTTGAGATCAATGTTGTTCCTGGAACACAACCTGTAGCTCAAGCACCTTATAAGATGACATAAGATGAGATGCATGAGTTGAAGAACTAGTTGTAGGAGTTGCTAAAGAAGGGTTTCATCATACCTAGAGCTTCCCCTTGGGGTGCTCTTGTGTTGTTTGTGAAGAAGTAAGGTGGTTCCATGAGGCTTTGCATAGACTACTGATAGTTGAACAAGGTCACGATAAAGAACAAGTATTTGTTGCCAAGGATAGATGATCTGTGTGACCAGTTTAGATGTGCTATGGTGTTCTTGAAGATAGATATGAGGTTAGGTTACCACCAGTTGAGGATCAAGGCAGATGACATACCCAAGTTAGCTTTGAGGACTAGGTATGGTCACTATGAGTTCGTGGTTATGCCGTTTGGGTTGACAAACACACTAACAACATTTATGGATTTGATGAATAGGATGTTCATGCCATATTTGCATCATTTTGTAGTAGTGTTCATTGATGACATCTTGATATACCCCAGGGATAGTCAGCAACATGAGAAACATCTATGTAGGTGTTGACATTATTGAAACAATACAAGTTGTATGCTAAGTTCAGTAAGTGTGAGTCCTGGTTTACTGAGGTATTTTTTCTAGTACACGTCATATCTTCTAGGGCATTTGTGTAGACCCGAAGAGGGTACAATTAGTGTTGGAATGGGAACAACCTAAGATACTGATGGAGATCCAAAGTTTCCTAGGTTTGACAAGATACTACAGGAGATTCATAAAGAATTTTAGTTCCGTAGTGTTACCCCTAATGAAGCTGAATAGGAACGGTGTCCCTTTTGTCTAGGGTGACAAGTGTCAATATTCTTTCCAATTGTTGAAGGAGAAGTTTACTAGTGCACCAGTCTTACTAATGCCAAAATAAGGAAAGGTTATATAGTCTTTTGTGATGCTTCATAGAATGACTTGGGATGCGAACATGATTTCTTTTGCTACAACAACTTAAGAAACACAAGGAGAACTACTTGAAAAATGACATGGAGCTAGTGGTTGTATTTTATGCCCTAAAGATCTCCAGAAACTATTTATATGGAGATAAGTGTCAAATCTTCACTAACCACAAGAACCTTCAGTATATCTTCTCAAAGCAGGATCTGAACATGAAGTAGAGAAGATGGATGGATCTGAGAAATAACTATGATTGCATGATAGACCACGATCTAGAGAAGACGAATGTGGTGGCTTATGCGTTGAGTAGGAAGTCATCTTCGTCTTCATCTGTAGATAAGGCACAATTTTACTCGATGGTGTGGCACAAGTGGGACATGTTAGTATTGCTTTTCCAGATGAATGTTTAGTAGAAAGTTTCCTTGTTGGCAAGGTTGTTGGCACAGTTGTAGGTGAATCCTACCTTTTCGGAGAAGATTAGAGATGCACAAAAGAGTGATGTTGTGATACAAAATATCAGGTCAGAGTTTGGCAATAATAGTATTATTACTTCCATGAGGTGGATGATGTGACAATATATTTTCACAAAAAGACAGTTGTTCCAAATGATAATGAACTGAGGAAGATGGTTCTTGAGGAAGCTCATTCATTGATGTGCATGATGCATCCTGGAAGTACCAAGATGTACCATCATTTGAAGGTTTTGTCTTGGTGTCCAAGTCTAAAGCATGATGTGGCTGAGTTTGTTGCTAAGTGTCCAACTTGTCAGCAGGTCAAGGAGAACATCAGAAGCCTGTAGGGACATTACAATCTTTGTTGATACCGCAATGGAAGTGGGATCATATCACCACAGACTTTGTGGTTGGTATTCCTAGGTCCTCCAAAGGTCATGACTCAATTTGGGTGATAGTTGACAGGTTGACCAAGTCAGCTCACTTCCTTCTAGTCAAGATGACATATACAACAGAGTCATTGGCACATATATATGTTTATGAGATAGTTTGTCTGCATGGTATCCTAGTGACTACGGTATCTGATAGAGGTCCACAATTCACAAGTTGGTTTTAGGAATGCCTGCTTACAACTTTGGGGACACAATTGAGGTTTAGTACAACTTTCCACCCACAAATAGATGGTCAGTCGGAGGGGACCATTCAAACTTTGTAGGATCTTTTTGATAGTTTGTGTTCTACAATTTCTTTATTGTTGGGACATCCATCTAAGTTTGATTTAGTTCACCTACAACAACAGCTATCAGAGAAGTATGGACATGGCACCATATGAAGCTTTGTATGGGAGACGTTGTTAGTCACCTCTATGCTGGTATGAGACAGGTGAGTATCGACTTTTGAGTCTTGAGCTAGTGCAATAGACTCAAAGAAGATTAAGGTGATACATCAGTAGTTGAAGGCAACCCAAGATAGATAAAATTTGTACGCTGAAAACCATCGCAAAATGCTTGAGTTCCAAGTTGGGGACCATGTGTACCTTTAGGTTTCCCCTTGGAAAGGTGTGTTGAGGTTTGATAAGAAGGGTAAGTTGGCTCCTAGGTATATGGGATCATACCATATTTTGGCACATGTTAGAAAAGCATCATACATGTTGGAGTTACCGCTAGAGTTGTACATGTTGCACAATGTCTTTTATGTTTCCATACTGAGGAAGTGTCACCCTGATACAGAACAAGTGTTACCGTTAGAGGAGGTTGAGTTGGAGGAGGATGCTTCTTACGAGGAGGGTCCTATATTGATCCTAGATAGGAGAGTAAAGAAGCTAAAGAAGAAGGATGTAGTCTTAGTGAAAGTGTTGTGGCATAATTGTGGTGTGGAGGAGGCCACATGGGAGTTAGAGGATGAGATGTGTAGGATGTACATGTCTTTGTTTGCCTAGTATTGTGAGGGCAGAATCTCTATAAGGGGTTTGTGATTGTAAGACCCTTGACCATGCTTTTTGGTTGAACATTCTTGCTTATCATAATTATATGCTAAAAACCTAAAGTTAACCCTAATATGTTCTTTAGTATCATGTGACAAGATTAAGTTCCAGGTTTGGACCAGTTTGGACATTGTTTGAGCAAGTTATGCATTTATATGCTTGTCTTGGGATTTCATGCAATTTACACATATCTAAGGTTTTTCTTGCAATTTGTCACTTGAATTTTGTTCCTCACATGTTTTCTTATCATGCTTGAGTTTTATGTTCCTTGGGGATCCTAGTTGCACCATGGTTTGATGGTGACACCTAGCTAGGGTTGCGTTTAGGGTTTGCTCTCATGGATGAGCTACCTTGGGGGAACAAACACAATGGTTATCCTAGTTGGTTGGGATTCGATGGTTCTCCTTGTGATTAGGGAATAAATGTTTATCCTTTTAAGGTGTGAGGTTTGATGTTATTCCCTTTTTATCTCCCTGGATCGATGGCTCACCTAGGGTAGTGCCCAAATGATGGTTTTCACCCTTGTAACCTAAGATGCCAAGAATCGTTGGTTTCCATGCTGGTGCAGGTTGATGGTTGTCCTGAGAGTCAAGACTCAATTGATTCCCTATCTTCCACAACTGATGCACCTTATGCTTTACATGGACGTAATGCTTTAGGCCATGGACACATGGCAGGCATGGTAAAACACCTTAACCTTCTCTTCTCTCTCACCCATAGGTGTATATACCTCCCTCTTCCCATGCAAACGAACCCTTTGGACTTCCTTTCTTCTTCCTTTCTATTTATATCTCACCCCCCTTAGATTTATGGAGAAGAATTAATTCATGTTAGAAAAAGGTGGCCAATCTGCTTGCATGTGCACCTAGGGCTTAGATCTACCCTAGTAGAGGTCGTTTGGTGCTTCCTTGCTTGGTCTCTTAACCTATGTAAGTGAGATATCCCTCTTTTCCTTTGATTTCCTTTCTTTCCTACCTTCTTATCTCTTCTTCTTGGTCGTACCCATGGTGTTCCATGGTAGATCTTGTGCTAGAGCTTGAAGAACACCTCTTTATTACTTCCTTGACCTAGGGTTTTGCTTCCTCTTTGGAGAAGGAGATAGCTTGGCTGAGTGGAGTGCTCAAGCTAGCATTTCTTGCTTCCTTACTAGAGATACCTTGCTATTATGAGCTTCATCTTCATCCTATAGGTGAGTTATATAACTTTCTCCACATTTATTGCTTACTCCTAGCTTGCAAGTACTAGTTCTTACTTAAAAATGATGTTCTAAGTAGTAAGGTATCATCTTTTGCCTAGGGTTTGTGTTTATGTGATGGTTCTTGAGTACTTAATCTTCATGGATGAACCCTAAACCTTGTACACAAACCTTCCATGGTAGAGGAATCTTTAGACCTTTCTTGCATGTTTCAAATGATGGTTTGTGCTCTCAAACGATGGTCATGACTTAGGGTTTTTGATATAATCTTCTTTCTTGTTTTGCAACTTGATGGTTTATGCTTGGTGCTAATTTTCTTGACCTTCTAGTGCCAAACGATATGTTTTGGGTGTTCTCTTGTGCAAACAACTGATGGTTATGTTTCCCCTCCACAAATGATGGTTGTTTCCCCTCAAATGATGGTTTTTATGTTCACTTATTGTGGTTTCATTCGATGGTTTCCCTCATTCCACCAACATGATGGTTTTACTTGGGTTTTGGATTTTTTTCCACATGTTGACAACAACTGATGGCTTCACTGGGTTCCACACTTGATGGTCCCTATGGTTCATCATCTGATGGCTCTTCTGGTACCAAACTCGATGGTTTTTCTAACCATTTGGATAATGGTGGCACTGGATGCCACAACTGATTGTGGCATTGGATGCCGCAATCGATAGTAGCACTGGATACCTCAACCTATGATGGATCATCTGTCCACAAATGATGAATCTCTTAAGAATAGAAAATGATGGTTTCTTCTATGTCAACAACTGATGGCTTGACTTGGCCAAGTTGGATGGCTCATCTAGGTCATAACTCGATGAATTTACTAGACACATGGTTTGAGGTTTTACTTGCATTTCATTCAATGGTTTTGCTTATCCAAAATATGATGGCTTTGGGTGAGGCCCATGAATTTGATGGTTTTATTTTTATGATGTAAAATTGATGGTTCTATGTAACTTTTGTAGTCTTAACTTTGCTATCGTATAAATAAACTAATAGTCACCATAATGAGATGATGTGTAACACTAAGCCAACTTATCTTGTTACACCTCTTTGTAATGCAAATAAGTAAAGATGATTAGTCATACTTAGTTTTCAGTTGTGATTAGTATCATGATGGAGTACTCTCTCATTGTTGTTGTAACCCTAATGTGTTTCCATATGAACATCATAAGCTTCTTAATGCAATATCATGCTAAACTTATATGTCACATAAATGGTGATGGTTTTTTGAGCCTTGTTACAAGGTATGGAAAGATAATGATGATCTTTTGAGGAATTATGTGATAGACTTAATGACCTTTGGTCATGGTTGATCCCTGATGGAGGTGTGATCCTCTTCAATATGTGATAAGGATTGGTATCCTGTGGTGGTATGATGACACATATAGTCTCGTGAATGACAATGAAAGGATACCATGTGGTATTGTGATCAGGAATATGTCTCATGTGTTTTATATCTTCTGGAGTTGTTATACATCTATGCTTGCTATAAATGAATTAGGGTTTGTATGTCCACTCGTTAGATGCAACCTTATTCACCCAATTGATATTAACTAATAAAATGAAGTACTAATCATGTAGTGCTCTGTGCCATAGAATCATTCAGTGTTAGGAGTTGCTGGATGGGGAAATGAGTATTTCTAAGGGAAACTCAGAGCGCATACTATTGAGTATGTGGGGCTGCAAGGAGCATACACCCTTGACATCATGATCCCAATGTTATGGAGGATGGCTGTGGTCATGCCTCAATTTGAGAATTTGTATAAGTGATGTGGTTGAGGACAACTATGGTTGTACCTCGGATGATAGGGTTTTGTATACCCTAGTTTTGAGCACTGTGAACTTTATACCAAGGACGTGCATGTGTTATTAGCTTGATTATATGTCACTACAGACATCTTAACTGTTATGTCACTGCATTTCACTCATACTGATAGAGGGTGGGAGATCATAGGGCACTGACTCTCCTAGATCTTACAGAGCTGAATATCACTTCTAGTTGTTAGTTGGTGTCTGAGTGGTATACCTCACTATTTCCCAGGGCTTAATAAGACATAATCAGGACGTGTAGTATCTTCTTGGGTTAAATATGCTTCACATTGGATGTTAACCCTTGCCTTATTTCTTATACTACTAGATGTTATATAATGCAATGAGAGTAGACTGTTAGTAAATGATAATTTATCTATTCCTTTATATACCTCATTAATCATGCCTATTGCTATGTTTATGTATTTAACTTGCTTGACCTATTTAATCTTCTTAAATCTGCTTAGCATGTTTAATAATATAACCTATTGTAATTAATAACTGTTGTTCAGAGTTATATCTCTCAATGGGACATGGGTCTCACCTTGTGGGTCACCACATCTTTTTAGGTGGTCGTTAGCGACGTGGTCAAGTTTGTGGTGGTGAAGAAGAGCAACTTGGAGAGTAGTAGGAGAAGAAGGTTGTCTAGTAGTTAGTCATGTCCTAGAGTAGTTCCTATACTCTCAGGTCTGGGCAGGGGATGCTTTGGGGGTGATATTTATATCGACTCGAGTTTTTGGCCGTATGCTTATGTTTGTATATGGCATGTATATATGGAACAATATCTTTTGTATACATGTTGTGGCTGATACCATTGGACATACATGTAAATACCTGATATGATTTGTTCTTATATGCATGTTTATAGACTTATGTGTAAATTTTACTAAACTTCATACCAATGCTTAATCGGTTTTAATTTACCCTCTTTCTTAGTTATGTGGTTAACTAGTTATTGATCATGTTTTGGGTTTTGAGTAATCTCATTTGACGTGATGGTGTGTCACACCACATGTCATTTAGGGTGTGAAAATATAGATGAGTAATTCATGTCACTCATTGCTTCTCTTACTCTCTGCAATCTCTTCCCCACTCTCATTCTTTCATAACATTTGTTTATTTTTGGATGAATAACAATTTTAACTTGTTCAGATTTGTCAAGTTCAAGTTGTTTGGATTTGAATATGATATATACTTCAAAGTTTATATCCCTAAATTCCAAGGACTCGTTGTGAGAGGACACTATCACGATATTCCTATTAAATGCATTTTTAGGGACTTATTGTGAGAGAACATTGTCATGATATGGGCCATGAAACCTCACAAACGAATTTCTAGGGACTTTGTATGAGAGGACAATGTCATGTATGGGCCATGGATCCTTGCAAATGAATTTACAAGGAGTTAATGTGAGAGGACACTCTCATAATATGGCCCTAGGCTCCTCACAAATGCATTTTCAGGGAGTTTCTATGAGAGGTCACTATCATGATATGGGCTAAGGCAAATTGCTCCTTGATAATGACTTACGTAGACCAGCGATCCCAACAACAATTGCTATAATGGGCAGTGGCTTCCACATACTGACCATGATCTAATCATCCTAAAACTCATACATGTATACTTTATGAACATGTAAGAGGACAATACATTTATACACGTATCTAGTCAAAGCATTTCCAAGGACTTTTTGTGAGAGGATAATATCATGATATGAGTCCCAGCTACTCCATAAGCATTTTCATAGACTTGCTATGAGAGGACACTGTCATGATATGGGATCTAGCTCCTCACAAATGCATTTGAGGGTACTTTCTGTGAGATGACATTCTCATGATATGGGCCCCGACTCCTCACAATTTGCATTTTCAAGGACTTGCTGTGAGAGGCCACTATCATGACATGGGCCCCAACTCTTGACAAAGGCATTTTAAGGGATTTGCTGTGATAGGACATTGTCATGATGTTGTTTTTGGATCCTCTTAGATGCATTTTTGTGGACTTTTTGTGAGAGGGCACTCTCATGATATGGGCTTTGGATCCTCCAATATGCATTTCCAGAGACTTGATGTAAGGGGTCACTATCATGATATTCATCTAAAATGCATTTTTAGGGACGTACATGAGAGGAGATTTTCTTGATAGCCATAGAACCTCACAAATGCATTTCTAGGAACTTGATGTGAGAAGACATTGTCATGACATGACCATAGATCCTCACAAATGCATTTATAAGGATCTCCTGTGAGAGGACACTGTCATGATATGGGCCCTTTCTCCTCACAAATGGATTTTCAGAGAGTTTCTATGAGAGGACATTGTCATGATATGGGGCATGGAGAGAGCTGCAAGCCAACAAAATGATAGCTACAAGCCTCACAAGTGAGTGATGCAAACCCAATTATTGAGAGTTGCAAGTCCCACAAGAGAGTGTTGCAAGCTCCACAAGAGAGTGATGCAAACATCACATGCGAGAGCTATAAGCCCACCAAGAAAGAGTTAAAAGCCCAGGTAGAGAGTGATGCAAGCACCAAAAGCTAATGCTTGCTATAGATAAGATGGAAAAAAGTCAAAGAATTGTCCCAAATAAGATTTATTTTCCCCAAATCAGACCTAATTTCCCAAATTTGACATGATTTGGCCCAAGTCAACCTTGATTTTGCATGACATGACCTAATCATATATAACTTTTCCAAATTATCCCTATATTGATCTAAATATGACCCAATTTGACTAAAACATACCTAATATCCCAAAATCAAACCTATTCCCCCAAATCAGACATGTTTTCATCAAATTCGACCTAATCTGCCCAAATTTGACATGATAAATTTTCTACAAATATTCTAGGCGTCTGATTAGGTGCGGTCGAGCTGATGTCGGGCCCATTTAGTAACTCTAAAAAGACATTGCACGGCCAGGCTGGCATCAGACCCATAGTTGATAAGACATTTAGGCTCTAGAAGTATGCATGATTTTATTTTTGATATACCTAGATTTTGAATTCTAATTGCAGTGTCTGAGGTGTTCAAGGATGAATATGCTGCTTGAACTAGGTATAGGTCGGTTCATGATTAGGCTAGAAACTCCACCAGGTGCTCGATCAATGAAAGAATGATACTACTAGAGGTCCCTAAGGGTGTGAACCTTCTCTTTGTTTTTGGTATTGGTGTATCCTCTTTGAAAACTATGGGAGAAATAGACTCTTTTGGAAATGTATCTCCCTTCATCATGATTTACCAATCAAGCTTTGTGATATTCTAGTGGTAACTTCTAAAGGTGTCGACTTTTTCTATCTTGAACTCTATAAATCTTATTTTCTGTAGGATTTATCTCAGAATGTGATAAAAATGTGTCTTATCTCTGAGTGAATTGTGGCTATAAATGTTATGTCTAAGACTAGATGAGGTGGGTACTCACATGGTCCTAGAACTAGGGGATAGTTCTAGGGTAGAGATGGAGGGTACCTTGTGGTGTTGAGTGCATCATTGTAGTCCTTTGACCTTTTGTAGTTTTTTCCCTTTTGTCTTAATAAGAAATCACTTCTGATTATTCACTAGATTATTCTATTTGATTGTCTTCTTGGTTGTTCTATGGAGTGATTGTGTGTGTGATAGATGTTTCCTGCTGTAAATGCTTAGATGTAACATTCTTGCACTGGTATATCCTTGGTAGAGTCCCTTAAGGTGGTGTAGTCATTCACCTTATAGATTGTATGGTGATGGTAGTTGTGCATGACTTGCATAGGGGAATAGTTGTATCTGTGACTTTGACTGAACCATGTTAGATGATTGTGTGCTTGCCTCTGAACTCAAGTGCCTCTGTAAACTGTGGTTCATGAGACCATCTAAGAAGGATGGATGGATCTTATGTTGACATGAACCTATCGTTAATTGTGGAAGTCTTCAACTAGTGTCTTCATATCCTCACCAATATTGGACTATTTGTTAGTGTTTTCCATCTCAAGAAGCTATTTCTGAAACTATTAATAAGTGTTATGTAGTATGAGACTTTTGTGATTTTCTCCTCTGTGATGAATGTAGAGTGATTGGTTGTTAGGCTTGGGGACCAACACAAAATATGACCCTTCTATAGAAAAGAGTTTAAAAGGGAATAAACATGGTCATAAACCAAGTTCCCCTTGCATTAGGCAAGGGGCTTCAAAAAATGGGATTCATGTTTTTTGTTCTCCCAACATTCATGTTAGGGTTCAATATAACATGCCCCTTGCATGGAAGCGGGTGTCAAAAATTGTGATAGAAAAAGGTAACCTTCCCCTTGCATAGATAAGGGGGCAAAGATAATGTCCAAATATGAAAGATCACCCTTTGCATGAAAAGAGATTGTGCATGTATCAATGTAGATTATTAGATTCAACAGTGTGAAGAGAGGGGCATGCCCCTAGATTAAGTGATATGGGAGGGTTTTTCTAGTCTTGTCATAAGATACATATGGTAGCACCATGATGAAGCATCTAGATCATGGTTGTTGGTAGTAGAGTGTAAGTTATGATTGTATCCAAGGACTAGGTGACCCACACGAGGCTAAAGATTGTCTCTAGGTATCAATGTGTGAGGTTTCAATATCCTTAAAGGAGATTTTATGAGAGAAATTCTCACAAGAAAATGGGTACCTAGGGACAAAGTGACCCTTGTGGGTTTAGAGACTGTGGCTAGTTACATGTGTGTGACATAAATTTTCTCTCATGGGATATTTTATGAGAGAAATACTCACAAGGAAAAGGATATTTAAGGGCAAGGTGACCCTTTTTTGGTCCAAAGACTGTGGCTAGATACGGGGGTGAGATATTCCTCTTTACTCATGGGAGATATGAGATAAATACTCACAAGGAAAAGGGGGATATCCAGGGGCAAGGTGACCCACTTAGGGCCAGAGACTGTGACTACATATGGGTGTGTTGGATTCCTCTCTCCTCAGGGGAGATTTTATGAGAGAAATACTCACAAGGTAAAGTGGAATCCAGGGATAAGGTGACCCACTCTGAGACAAAGACTTTGGCTTGATACGGGTGTGTGAAATTCCTCTCTCCTCATGGGAGATCTTATAAGAGAAATTCTCATTAGAAAAAGGGAAGTCTAGGGAGAAGGTGACCCTCTTAGGGATATAGACTGTGATTGGATATGGGTGTGTCAGATTCCTCTCTCATCTAGGGAGATCTTATGAAGAAAAATGCTTACAAGGTAAAGGGTTTATCCAGGGACAAGATGACCTCCTTGGGGCCAGAGATTTTGGATGGACACGAGTGTGTGAGTCTCTCCTCAGGGAGGTTTTATAAGAGAAACACTTAGAAGAGAAATGGGTTGTGTTGGTCTAGTTTTAGGTTATAATCCACAACCGTATAGATACGGATGTGAACGCAAGGTAATGGCCCCGTTTGAGGTCATACAGATATGAGTGTGAATGCATGATGATTTCCCAATTTTAGGCCATAGTATTAGAACATATGAATATGAGTGTTAAAACACGCTAAAGGCCCAACTTTAGATCATGGTATGGGACCGAATAGATATGAAAGTGAAGCTAGGGTAATGGCCCATATTTAGGTCATGGTCCTGGGCTGTATAGATATGAAGGTGAAGGCATGATGATGGGATAGTTTTAGGTCATTGTTCAGGACCATATATATTCATGCATGAAATCCAGGGTAATGGCCTAGTTTTAGGTCACGGTCTGGGACCATATAGATATTAAGTATAGCCAAGATAATGGTCCAGTTCTAGGTCATGGTCTAGGACCGTGGTGTAGGGTAGGTAAAAATGATTGGACCACGTGCTATTGGTTGACATCTCACTCAAATGAGAAAATTCTACAAATCAAATGGAGTTAGTACACTCATGGAACAAGTCAATGTCAAATTCATGATTCATAAATTATATCTAAGGTTTGAGGATTGAGTATCATAATGGCAGAATGGTGATGCTTTTTCTTGAAAGGATCAATCTAAGTTATAAGCCCTTCAAGGAAGTAGTTGTTGAAAAATTAACTTTGTTTTGAAAATATTTTTTGGAAGATTTTTTTTTTCAAAATATAATTTTATTTTTTGGAAAGAATTTTTTTAAAAGACTTTTCCTTTTTTTCTTGGATAAATTTTCCTTTCCAAAAAGAATTCATTCATTTTATTCACTTTTTAAAGAATTTCCTCTTTTTGTTTTGAAAAGATTTTTTTGGAAAAATTGTTTAATCAAGGCTATTGAATGGTGATTGTTGGATGCGAGAGATATTTCGAAATTTTTGAAGAACATTGCAAGATTTCCAAGCTCAGAAAGGTCATGGATAAAAAATTGTTGATGACTGAGATCACTTACAATTACTTGTGATCCTTTTAGATCATTGGAGATTGTTAGTTTGAGATTGTTTGAGATCATATGAGATCCTAAGATTGTTGATTTGAGATTGATGTTTCAATAAGATTGTCCATATGAGAATTTTATTTTGATTAGATTGTTTTAAACATGAGGATGTTAGTAAATAGCCGACCCAACATAGTTGGGACTGAGGCTTAGATGATGATGATGTTAGTAAACAATGAACAATTCATGTGTGATGACTACAATCTTAAGTCATAAATGTTTCAACAATCTTAGAATTAGCAATGCATGCAAAAATTTTGTAAATTTTGTAAAACAAAAAACCATAAGATGCATATGTAGAAGATAAATTTCCCCATTTTAGTTCATGAGTTTATATATGGTTTTACGTTCTCACTAAATTACGAGTTGTGTAGGAGGGGTTGGTCCTTATATTCTCTATGGTGTCATGGCACTCATTGTGGGGTGACCTGGGTCCTTAGGATATTACTACTACTCCCATAGACCTTGTGACTTTGGTAGCCTTAATCAATCATGCATTCTAGGAGAGGGGGTAACCTCAAGGCCTTTGGATGTCGATCTTAATTTTGCATTGGTACCTTTACTAACACCCCCACGACACTTTCAGAGATCCAACGTGAGTGGTGGCACCCGTTTTGTGACACATGGGTTTGTAGGTGGCATTCTGCATTTCTAAGATTTTAATATCTCCTAAAGCAATCCCACTATAATAAAACATGCAAGATCATGAATACAATCCTCATCATGGACCTCTCTCATTCTTTTCTCTCTTTCCTTATTTTTTAATATATATTTTTAAAATAAAGAGGAAATGGGAGGAAAAAATAGGAGGGAAGCAAAGGCTAACTCTAAAAGGAAAGTGGAAGCAAACCCTGGAAGGGAAGTAGATGTTAACCCTAAAAGTGATGATCATTAGAACATGTGATATTTTCCCTAGTGCAAAAATAGAAGCAACAAGAGAACCAAATCAATTTTTTTCATTGGCAAATAAGAGGATTCCGTTGGCATTATTAAGATCTAGAAAAATAGCTCAATGATGAAGGAAAGAAACTCTTAGGGTAAAAATAAAATTTTTGAGTTTTTTCATGTGGAATCCTACGATTCACAATTAGGTTTTTTTCTTCCATAACTCTAGATTTGCTAAAAATAGAAATAGTAAAAGAAAAATAGATGAAAAAACAAAACCTCTATCGGTCAACAAAACATGAGATGATAAAAATGAAAATGCAACTCGAATCTTCTAACGTCCCCACAAAATTGCCGAACTATTGTACCCCACCCCAAAATTAACATGATCTATGATTGTAAAAACAACAAAAATAAAATGATAAATCAATAAAGCTCAAGGTTGCCACCATATATTATTCATAAAATTAGGAAAAATAAAAGTGGGCATTTAAATTAGAGGGTAAACATAAAAGCCCCAATTTTGACTCCATCCAAGGTGGATCAGACAATTATGCATAATTTAGAATCACATTTGGTGATCATGTTATGAGTGGGGAATGTTTTATCATCCCTATCTCTCTCGATGACTGATATGACATCCTTCTTAATCATCTTAGATAAAAATAACATTGAGAAAATTATATTGTTAATGAAAATAGAGGAAAAGATAATACAAATCATTTTTTATGTTGACAAATCTTTGGGGCTGGAGACAGTAGTGTCTTTCCGATCATAGCCTTAAAGATCCTAGTTTGTAGGTGTGTTGCGGTGCCAATTACCCCAAAACCTACCATGGCAGAGATCATCATTGGAAGTTTGGTTCAATGTGTAGGTAGAGAGATCAATGCGAGATATATTATTATAGAAATACCGTGGATCAATAAAATGTTGTGAAGATATGATCAGTTGTGAATATAACAGATCAGAGAAAGCAATAGTCATTGATATGGACATAATAGAGAGATTAGTTGTTTTATAGTAGAAGGATCCTATGAATGTATAAAATAGAAGAGGGAGGTAGTTTACTCTTTGACTTTAGGAGAGACAAAAGGGACCTGAATATGCAGGGAGTGGGGGGGGTTCCAATAGAAAGGTTTTGGAAGAGCCGGAGGATCCCTTTCAATGCTTGGGGGGGTCGGCCTATGGATCAAGGCCATCTACCACATGGCACCGATAGATTTCTCTGATGCGCCAGGTGACCCATGCATGGATTTTATGGGTATCTCAAGAATGCTCTGGTAAAAATAGGAAGGCATAAATTTAGGATTGTCTTCCATTATTTTCTAAAAGATATGTATGATTGTGTGGATAAAGGAAAATGAATTATCGTTGAGAAAAAGGAAATATTTTATTCATGATTATTTAACTGGGAAATTTATGAAAAAGGTTTATAGTCGATAATGATGTGAAAATTGTATTCAAGTCTAGATAATAGATTTTCTTTACGGATGCATCAAACTAGATAAATGAGGGTGAAAAGGGGTGGATTAAGTAGGCAAACAATATGGAAAGTATGGGAAAATATGGATAAAGGAAAAAATAGGTAAAATGTGTGTAATGTGGGGAAGTGTGTAAAAAGGTGAAAAAGGATAAAATGTGAAAAATAGAATGAACTCCATCATTATCCAAAAAATTAACATTTAAGCTTGAATTTCTACTGAATGAGAAAAAATGGGGTGTCAACAGACACCATGGAGTTCGAGGAGGAAAATCTTCTGGACTTTCATATTCGTCCACCATTAAACTCATCCTCTCTTGATGTATCTTAGGACTAGGATCTACACCTATTTTAAAGGTATTGGGTGGATCAGTTGTATGAGATGGTATGTTTTATCACCTTAGTTTGTTCTTTTTCATCTTTTGGTTTTCTCAAACTCAAACTAGACTTTAGTGACATCTAAGTCAAACAAATTTTCACTTTCCAATCTACTATTTTCTTCTTCTCCTCTTCATTTTTACCATCCAAATGAGAAAGGGAGGTTGGAATGTATGCAATATCATCACACACCCCACTTTTACTCAAAGTGTGTTACTTTAGAGATGCATGGAGAAAACCCTCAACTTCTACAAGAACTAGTACACGTATTGCCTATGCTAGCCTTAATAACTTCATACACTGTAACCATCAACATTCATTGAGTCTATTTTCCTACAAAGGATATAATCTTAGGAAGTATTATATATATTCATACTTATCCCCTCTATCTATATCATCATACTTATACCCCTCAACATCAACATTAACTACTATTTACAACATCTTTGTCACTTTCTCTATGGGCACCAACATTTGGTGCATCTGTCTAAAGGTTAAACCATGCCCCTCCTGGGTATCTTGCTAATAACCTTGAGGTTTTCAACACCATATGCCATTACTGGTTGAGTTTGTATCCAAGTTAACATCAAGTTTTTCTTTGTTTTATTCCTCTAGGATGAATCGTCATGCCTACTATGCTTGGGAATGGGATCTTCTTATGAGACATTCAATACTCCTTTGCGGTTCATCTGTAGACCTCTTCCCTAAGGGAGAGAATGAAATAGTGCTTCATTGTTGGGATCAAGATGGGAATTACATATAACATTTACATGAATTTACTAAAATGACCTTAACATCATTCCCTCTCTCATTACAATAACATAAACTTGGTCTCACACTTCCTCATGTTGGATTTTTTTACTAATTCAACAACAGAGTGGTGTCACTCTTCTAAATAAATGAAACCCTAAAAGATAATGTTTCCCTCATGATGTGGTCCCCTCCAACCATTCCCTCTAGATGTAGGTTTTAATTCTTTACATCAACTCTTACTCATGTTCAAATTCATCTAAACTCAAAAAAAAGTTTTTAATAATACATCTCAAGTTTCTTCCTCGACGCCCTTTTTAGTTTTGTTGTGTGATGTTATAACTAACTCTGTTATTGTTGATTTGGATGATATGTTCATGTTAAATCTATCATAAATTTTTCTAAGGTTTTTGAACACCCTTGGGGTTCTATCCCTATTAGAAAGAATTAATCAAGGCATATGAGGGTTTATTGATACAAAATGTCTAATCATCATGGCCATAAACACTGTGGATGCTAATTTCTTAACTTTTTTACTCTTGCAAAGAACTAGAACACTTCTCTTGTAACTTTCTAACTATTTTGGTTTTCTCATCAACCTACTACTATCAAGCTTTTACAACTACCATGCACCATGTGCAAGATAAATACGTTTGGAATTGGATGCTTTGTTTCAATCATTTTATCCTCTAGATGAAGACCAACATGATATAATGATTTTACCAGATAAACATTTGGCTAAGAAACACTTATCCTATCATGATTATGAAAAATACATACTTTGTATTTGTGACTATGTAGTGTATGTTATTTTTCATTATTACAACAAGAAAAAAGATACACATTATAAGTTACCTAATTTTTAAATGCTTGCACCCCAATATCATGACAAAAGAAGAGAGGTTTATAGAAATTTCCAAATCATATAAATACATGTGAACATTCATTTACTTCAGTAGAAGCACAATTTTCCCTACTTTGAAAACCTTTTTCTTCTCCAAAATTGTCCCTTGAACATCTTGTGGGGTCAGAGAAAACTTATTCTTAGGAGGTTGTGGAGATATCCTTCTCAGTTAATGTCATATGTCTTGCTAGAGTTCTAGAAAATATAAGTTCCTTGGTAACTATCAACATGGACAACAAAGATCTTAGTTTTAACTATGCTATTGTAACTAGATCTTTAGGGCACGTCCTCCTAGGACCATTTGTTCCTAGGCCTAAGATCTTCTCGCAAAATCAACTTATGCATAGTATGCGTAAATATACCTCAATATAACATCTCTAGGGCTTCCTATGACTAGCCGTAGTGGTTATGGATGATTCATCCATGCAACTCTCACTAGATGGACTGGTGACGTTAGAAATATTGATGGTTCTACATGATGGATTTCCATTTTGTGGCTACCTCCATTTTTGTGATATTTTGATACCTTTTATGATTTAGACTTGACCATTGTCTCTAAGATACAATATGTACATCACAACAATCTTCCTCCCACTAATGGAAGATTTATATCTCATTGCGGTATCTTATTACATCAAACTACAAAGAAAATGGAAGATTTAAGTGGTTCAACAAATATATCACATAATTCATGTTGGTCAAAAAATCATATTAGATCGTTTTGATAAACTTTCTAAACACCATACATCTTTCTATTTCCCCCCAAAAAAGTTTAATATTCCTCCCAAAACTGAACCAAAACCTAGAAATTCTAACATTTCTATAAGAAAGGATATATTTGGGTGAGGCATGATCCCATTTACCAACTAAGAAACAAAAATACAACCTTACTAACTACTACTATTCTACACCTTAGAGAAATAAAGGAAATGCTAAATTCCAGAATAAAAGGGTGAGGTTTTCCTACAAGTCCAATAAATCCAACCCTAATAACACTCCTATCCCTAATAAATAAAAAAACAACAACGACCTCAACAACAACAATATCTTGGTCTCCTACCAACATAAACTTGAATGATTTCCTTCAGATATATAGAATGGCTCTTCTATGGACCATATGCTTAAAAAGATAACTTCAGGATTATTGATTCTATTGGGGTTAAACCCTATAGTATTGGACCTATATACATCTAGGATGTGGTAAGCTCTATTCCTAGTGGTGTAAATGTCTTGAATGGTTCTCCTAACAATGATTCTACAAGTGGAATTATGTTGAGTATGCTTCCTATGGGATATGACTCTTCTCCTGATCTTTCACATTCTCTATATTCTAACTCCATACTTGACTCTAGTATGGAGAACATGTTTGGGACCCTATAGGAAATTTAGCTTCCTAGGAATCTGGTGTAATTTTTTTATATTTGATATAAAATTTGGAGTTTATTTCAATAATAATATTGAAGACAATATATCCCTTAGGATTTAGAGAAGGGTATGTGGTGGAATAACATCATAACCATTGGTCTAGACATCGACATGTTGAATCCCTTGTTATATTGATTATGGGTGCTTTGTTGATTTTGTTTATCTCCAACGACTTTATGATTGATTATTCTTGGAACATATTTGGAACACTCTCCTAGAAACATAGGAATATCCTCAAGAATTACATTAGATATTACATAATTAATCTGATAATTATTCATGAGACCTAAGATGATATGTCTAATTTTCATCCTCTCTATTTTGGGGTGAACATTATTAACATCTTGATTCAATAACTAATCCATGGGATGAGTGATCGTCATTTTTAGCAGTTAAGTTTTGAGAAGGCTCTCACATGTATCTACTAATTGGGGGAACTACTCTATTTATTTATGTAACATACCGAAACATAGTTATATTTTCAATTTAACCCCTTTCCAAGATTTTCCTTTCTTTTATATCTTTTTGGCCTTTTTCCTAAATTTTCCCATCTTTTCTATCCTTTTTGTCCTTAATGTTGAAATTGTGGAATTATTAGTGGTCTGAATCATATTTGACCAATATTCATGCCAACATATGGATTTGTGCACAAATACCTCAATTAGCATTTTAATTAGAGTCTAAAATGCAAAATGACCACTAAAGTGAGATAATGAATAGAATATATTAATATAGAATTTTCTATAGTCTTTTGGGACAATGAATAGGAGATAATGTAGTTTTGAGTTAGTTAATGAGAATAATAACCCTCTTTTCTTTTCTCTCTCCTCTTAGATGGAAAATTAAGCACAAAAGGGAATAAAGAGGTGTTTTATGACTCTTAGATAAGTTACAATTGTAAATCTTGAAGTTTCACTCAAAGATTTAATAAGAAAAGTCTTTTCATATTAACTCACCCTTTTTATACATCAATTTATACATTAATGGAAATATAGTGATTAAGGGATAAAACATGTGTAAAATTGAAATCCAAAATTTTAGTAATATTCTAGACTCTCAAATTAATCTATGGTTAAAATTTGAGGTCATTTGGTCAATGTTTGAACCCCCAAAGTAAGTAAACAAGCTTTAAATATAGTTTGACTGTGGTTTGAGTTTAATTTCATTAATATACCAATGTAACCTAAGATTCGGTTATTTAACCATGTCACACACTATTTTCCATTTTCTTTTCTTGCGTGTGACATCTGGTCGTCCATTTTCTGGTCCAAAAACACTAATGTTGTCACCTACCCTGATGGTTTACGGGTCTGGGATCAGTTACACAACAACACCTTCCTCAATCCCTCTCTCATTTTATGATGATTTTGCAAGATCTCTTTTCCATTCAATCAATGAGGACTCTCCAAATACAATGAGTCTTAACTCTCCCTCTCTCTCACTTCATGGAAGAAACACCCAATCTAGGGCTTCACTTCCTCTCCAGGTTAAGATTGTAGAAGCTACCTTGGTACCCCCTTCTCTATATAAGGAACCATAAAACTTACCCTCCTCATGAAAGTCTATGCTCCATAGACAATTGCTTTCGAGGAACACTAAAGCGCCCAGACCTAATCAACCTTCATCTTCAGAGAACTTCTCGCTAGCCCCGACTCCTGTGTCACCTATGGACAAATTGACAATACAATAAGAAATGCCGCATCTCCTTCTTTGTTTTCCCTTTTCTAGTATTCTCTGTACTTGTCTGAGTCACCCAGACCAATAGGTCACCACTGGAATCTTTACCTGCATTCATGTCTTGGTCACTTAGTGTCTTCGATGCTGAAATTGTATCTCTGACTTCGCCTCACTCCAACAGTCGTTTCTCCTCGGTTCGTGTGATGGATTCCAAACCAATTACTCAGACTTGAAGCTCACCCTTTGTACTTTGATATGCAATTCTCACCAAGGCCTTTGGATGAATTTGGCACCATAGGTCATGTACCTTGGGTCTTTGGCCTCGACACCGAGCAAGGAAATTGCTAGAACCCTAAGTTTCTCACAAAAAATCACGCTTCTCAAGCTCTAATAGGAGATAACACCTCCTGGATTTGTGCTTGAGCCATGGCTTGTGATGGAGCAGGCAGGGAGGATCTTGGTCAGGGAATGACCAGGATGCCCATCCCGCTTTAATAGGATGGATTTATTAGGTAAGGGCAATTCTAGGTTTTTGAATGTCCCCACTCACTATCCTGATTGAGAAAGGTGATGCTGACATGGTGATCCTTCATCGAGCTAGCTGGACAAAGTGGACCACAAATGGATATCCTGGTCATGTTCTGATGTGGATTTTTCTTGATTTTATATTGGTCTGTTTTTAAAAATTTTTAGTAAATCGATGCATTATCAAAAAATACAAGTAAATAGTTATTAGAAAGAATTTTTTGATTAAAATCTAAATTTAGGATTTTCAAGTCATGTTTTGCCACCCTATTTTGATGTTTATTAGAAAAATTTATTTATTTATATAAAGCCCTAAAATTTGTAACTAACTCATTTTAACTCCAAATTAGGTAATCAAATATGTTTTCTTGATTAGAAAAATCTAACTGATTGATTGGTCTAGGTTCTGAGTCCAAAATATGAAGTTTTTCTAGAATGTCCAAAATTAGGTTTTCTTACACTTTATGCTTTATAAAACCCTAATGCATACATATATATTGTAATTAGGTTAAAGTGGTCTTGGAAACAACCTAGTTGGTGGAAAGTGTTAGTAGGACTCTAAAGTGAGGTATGTGCATTTATTAACCTTTAAGTTGGGCATTTTATTATCCAATCCTAATATTCCCAATGAGGCATAAACTTATCCTTTAATCTTATCATTGTCCTTTTGGCACATTTACTTCAATTATTTCTTGGGTTTTGAACCCCTCTACAATATTTCATTTATTTAATCTGCCATATGATTCTTTTTCTAGAATGATGAATTATTGACTATATAGCTGATGTAGTGTACTTATGTACAACCACCCATAGTTGGGCATGTGTTATTTTGCCCAGAGGAATGTGTTTACTTTCCCCACTTTTATATATAATTTAGGTGTTTGGGAATGTGTTACTCTCCTTCACCTATTGGTTGAGGTTAGGTCGACACCTCAACCTTACTTTTAGTTAATGTAGTTGTATTAATAACCATTCGATCAACTTTATTATTATTTATCATGGTAGAGTTATTATTTTTTACATGCCTCACGCTCTTGGCTATATTTAGCATAGTTGAATCATTACCCCTTATTCAATTTTGTTATTTATACCTTGTCCTTGTTCCCCATTTGACACATACTTTATTTCTCATCTTGCTGGATGACCCCAACCATCCATGTCTAGGATCAGAGTGTGCAACAGGAGCATGGAGATCCAACCTAGTTTTAGGATGAGAAATACATGGTTTACATCATGGACCTAACTCATGAAGATGTTGTTTGGAGACAAATTTGATATAGTTTATACTTCCCTCTATCTTAGATCCTTTTGTTTTGTATATCCTTATGGGTGAATAAGATGTACATTTGTATAATTGAATATGGTCATTACTTTTATTCAGCTGATACACTTTGGTTGTTTTGAATACCATTATTGGAAAATTGAAAATTTTACACCTATTCCATCATGTCTTTGAGTATATTTGGAATGGATGTTTTATTATTCAAATTTTAGTAGGGATTGGATCCCCTCTGGATCCCATTCTTTACACTTTACATATGCAAAATACCAATGATAATACTAAGTGGATTGTTACTATTTTATATGGAAAGGATGGACATAACAAAGATCTATTCATTGTGCAATAAACTAGATTTCTCACCAAAATAATAATTATATTGATCATTGGTGGTGACTTCAACCTCACTAAATCCAACTCTAAACATAACCATATTCACTCCACATCACACATTCACTCTCTCCATAATCAGTTCTTTGATGACTTCAAAAATTCACACCTTTGTATTGACCATTCATCAAATAACATTTTTCCACCTAGAAACATGGTGAGTTGTGGTTTCACCTTGATATATTTTTAGCTTCATAGGCTTGGGATTCACTATGTCCTCTTTTCCACACTACCACTTCATGCTGCACCAATTCTGACCATTTTCTCATAGTTGTATATTCCAACTTTGAATCCCCTTGTAAGCTTTTTTGATGTGGAACAATATGCTTTCATCAAAGTAAAACATATTCAAGAAGCTTACATCCTAGAAAATGGATTTTTTCACACATGTTAATTTGAGGGAATCACTTTGCTAACTCTTCTAGTTGATTTTGAGTCTGATTATGACAATATAACTTGGAAGTTTATTATCCAAATTATTTATGGCATATGAATATTGTGTTCGTAACTGCATGAAATATTGCCACTTCTCTTCACATATCAATTTCTTTCAGTTACATTGGGACTACTAATGAGCTACGACAAGGTGATACCCTATCCACATCTCTCTTCATCCCCTACACATATATTTTAGCTCACATTATAAAACTTGCTCTCTCAAAGGTCGTAGTGGAAAAGATCTACAACTACATCTTCTCTATGGATAACATTATATAATTTGTTGACGACACTTGATTTTTTGTAAATCATGATGATATGAATCTTAGTATTATTCTTCATTCATTAAATCAATTTATAAAAATCCATTGTGATAGGTACCCATGTTATCATTCCAGTATTCTCTTATTTAATCACATTTTTGGGATCTAAGAAGAAAATTTTCCTATGAAACATCATGGCGGACCCATGTTACCCATCACACCCCACAAGGTGATCTTGACCCCACTATTGGCAAAACCTCAATTACTCTATCTAATCTAAAATCCAACTTCCTTGGTAGGGCTTCCCATATTGGTTTGTGTAAATGCTTCCTTCACTTGTTTGGATTTCTATATTTTGAGATCTATTCCCCTCCCTTATCTTGTCCTACAGAGTCTCAAATATATAAGGAGAACATATTAACAGGGAGATACATATGAACAAAAAATTCCCATCCTATTAACTAGAGTTCTCATGCAAACCTACGACTAAGGAGTTTGGGAGATTACTAATCTTCATCTTCATTGTATTTTTCTTTATAGTCAGAATCTTGATATCCTCTATGATTAACATAGGAACATCTAGTCTGATTTTTTAATTTCTATATATTATACGACAAAGAATTTGTTGGAATCAATGTACAAAATTTTATCTATGCTCTTTTGAAAATATCATTAGATATTGTGCTTTATTATTCAAAATTTCATCCCAAGTCCCTCTGGAAACTTTTCTAATATTGAATTCTTACAGGATACTTGGATCACTATTGACCCTATTATAAAACTATTGGACCAATATTGTTATTACTTCCTCATTATTTTCAATGATATTTACAAATATTTTTTAATAATATTCTCCTTAAGATAAAACAAACTCCAACATTTTGTATATGATTTGGTTCTCCCAGATAATGGCTTGGTTCTACATTCAAGACAATGATAAGCATATTATTTTTTCATACACCCAAATATAACAGATCTATTTTAGAGTACTCTTTGAAAAATGGAATGCATCATGAATTTCATTATTCACTTTGGTTCACTATTCACAAAAATTTCTATTTGACACTCATTACACTCTATAGGTGTAAATAGTATATTTATTTGTTATTTTTGTTCACATGAATCTAAGACATTTCTCATATTTTTGTTACTTACCATATGGTTGTTGTGATATGGTCACACTTGTTCTCTTCTTTTGAGGATGATACTTCATACAACCATATGATTTTAATGTTTGTCTCATTTTTCATCACACACAAAAAATTAAGGTATTGAGTAAATATAAATATGCTCTTGACCGCCTCAATGATTTGGTTAATATAGTCTAAATGCAATAATCATTTTTACAGTAATCATAGTAGTAACATTACATTGATTTGTGATTTAATTTAATCTCTTTTCTTATTTTGGTCCTCTATTTCTAACAAATGTTTCTTTGACCCAAAAAGAGAGAGGCAAAGGCCCTAGGAACTTTTCCTTAAAGAACGAAGAGGGGGTGCTTTCGACCAATGGAGCCATCTCCTTTCAATCATTACTGGAGGGCTTGGGAAAGGAGTCTTAGGAGGGGACATTCTGCTATGTGGTTGTAGACTTGGCGTTCCCATTTGTTGTTTTTGTTTCTTCCACCATAAGGGAGAGGCCCCCAGACATAATCCTAGTTCCCAGGTTTGGAGAGAGACTTGAAAGGGATTCAGATTACAATATACATGTACTATAAAACAAATCCATATAATAATATTTAACATTAAGCATAAAATACAAAAAAATAAATCCAATATAAACATAAATCATGCCACAATTTTTTTTTCTTTTCTGAACATATGATCTTTGAATTCTCTCTTAGTCATTAATTCACTTTTCATCCCTTGACATTCAACCAACTCTAAATTCTTTGAGAACTAATTCTAGTGCACTCACTATGATGCATTATGCCTCAAAGTTATAGTAGGATTCCATGTAGAACTTTATTTGCAAGTTTTTTAACTTCCCATGGACATTATACTTATTTATTGACATTTTCTTTTATTTGTTTCATTAACATGTGTCGCATTCCATAAGGAAATATAGCGAAGTTCTATATTAAACAATTTCCTAACTATTTCTATGCATGGCAGTACCAAATGTTATGATGGGGTATGCATTGTGCCTCCACCTTAGGAGAGAGGAAGACTTGGAGAGAGAGGGAGTGGATGCATAATATATTATATGAAACACATAAGTATTAATAGGTAGGTATGAAGAAAAGAAGAATGGGGAGGGAGAGATAAGCTAACTGATAAAATTATGAGAACATTGTAACAATCAATTAGACTTCCTTATGTATTCTCTATCAATTTTTGGTGTTTTTTTAATGAGATGCCATTGAATCATAATTTAACAAAAGATGTGAGATCATTTAGAAAGTTGATATTTTTAGATTTTTTTTTCACTATAACAAAATAGGGTAAGGTTTAGGGGAAAATACATAAATAGTTCCCTCTCAATCTATAAGACCAAGTGCTTGGTCAGGACCCATCCCTAGAAATTCTTATCCAAGTACATGTTGTTTTAGAAAAAAATCATGGTAAAGGCTTTCCCTAACTAGAAAATAATAATATCTTGACCCTTTGCCTAAAAATATCCATGTGTACATCTTTCCTTAAGATTTTACTCAAGGCCAATGCCTTCGACATAAAATGTGTATGTACATAAAGTTACACCTCATTGAATAAACTTTATAATATTCAATCAATCTATTTACAAAAGAAATACATGAAATGACAAAATAAGTCATAACTATACTAACATGCATCAAATTTATAGAATAGCTCTCATTCACTACGTAAGGAAACATAATTCATCTCTATATCCTACGCTATCCATAACATCACATCCTTTTCCTTCCTGGTTGTATTCCATATAGAAAATGATCTTCTCCCATGCATATGAAAAGTTCTTATGTCATTTTTCTATCGATTGCATGGTCTATAGTTTTATAGTAAATATATTCTAGAAGTAATACACTAGTATGCATGCACATTCTTTGTACCAAGTTTGATTTACAAACTGACTGACCATGGTTGGTATATTATATAGAAAACAAGATCAGCTTTGAAAAGTGAGACAAAAGGAATCATCCAACCAATTTGGTTCTTGAACAACTACTCGAGATACTAGATATTTCACTTGTCCTTTCATGTTGTTTTACATTTTTGATGCATTCACATTCTTGGATTCTTTATCCTTATTTTTATTATAAGTGCAAGAAAGATTTATAGTTAGAGTTGCTAAATACATATAATGGATATTATAAGGATGATTTTTTTTTTAAAACCATCACCCCTTTTCAACAGAAAACTTTGTCCCCATGTGTGTATGAGTATCCAAATTAAGTGTAGTTTATATTCGTAAAAAAGACAATAAAAACCAAATTTTCCATTAATGGGATGTACAACCCAAGTGACATGTAAGAGATGTAGTAAAATCTATTTTTCTCACCCACAAATCACAACATAAAGAGGAAAAAAATATGATTCAAAGAATACATAGAGAAATGATGGAAAAAAGAATGCACGGTAATTTAGTTGGGATGATGAAAAAGATCTAATTATATTAATAACAACAACACATACAACTTACAAAGCTTGCATCAATGGTCTAATTTGGTTATGTCTTCCATCCTATTCCTTTAATACTGTCCAAGATGGGAGAACATTAAATATCAATAAAATGGGCCAAAATAAATGAAAATGCCCCAAGTCTCCATCCTTGAAGTAACATAACCTAGCACTAATACCATCCAACAATGGTGGCTCATGTTCATCCAATGCTCCTTATCATGACTTGTATATCCACAAGCATGGTGCCCTCTATCTCTCCATTTGATTGTCTCTTTATCTCTTCCTTTTGGTCTCTTTTACTCTACTTTTTTCTCTCCTTATGAACTCCTACATATATTGTGCTTCTATTCTCTCTTGAGATTGTTTCTATCTTTCTCCTTGAACTCCTATGGAGAGTTCCCTATCCCAAATATGAGGATGCTTCATATTTTAGGAAGGTGTTTGTGTATCAGTGCTTCTATTATAGGATGACATAATGAACAATAGGTCTAGGGAACACTGAAGTATGCACACTGAACAAATAAATTCAAAGTACCAAATGAAATAAATCAATAAATATGGTTGTCCTGTCCTCATGCTCAAATATGCATACTACCAAATATTGGAAACATGAAATGTCAAACAGGAAGGTGAAAGAAATACTTTGTTCACAAAACCATCCATTCTAAACCAGAGGCGACTAGCATGCTTTGAGATCCTTGAATTCCAAATTTGTTGCATTCCTGCCCCTAACCATCTACCCCCAGATCATTGTAGCGCTCCTCGGCCTTCCGTATATGTCCACCAGCTTGGAAAGTTTGCACAAGGGACAACTGGGATTGTCCTCCGCATGCATCACAAATACGAGGCACTGGCGGCAGCCAGATAAGGCCATGGATATTGCCTTGGAATTACTACAGTATTGCCCTCCCTCACGTGACAAGCTCAGTGCCGTTGAGAAAGATGCTGAGGGGCGCTGATGCGATGGGAAAATGTTATTAGATAGACCATGATTGTTGTTTGATAAGCCACCCAGTAGCGGTGCCTGATGGCAGGATTCTTCCGGATGACCGACTTTTCCCTTCTGGTTGCTCATTACTACTATATGTAGTAGCCTGAAGACGGTGAAAGAGAGACAAATCAATACACAAGAAATATATTAACCAAATATGTGTCTCACGTATTTTAACCAAGCTTGTAAGATGAACATCAACCAATGAGTGTCTCGTAACTCCTCCAGATGCATTATATATATTATATAAACTATAACATAGGAATGAGGAATTCAATATGCATTGCCTTTTGCGCCCCCTATTGTAGTCATGGGAGAATGGGACAGGAGGATGGGATGTGGGTGCTATATTTCGGGAGAAAGAAACAAAAAACAAGGAGAAAGGAGAGAGAGGGTGGATAGGATTAAACAGATAGTTATTTTTTTAATTTGTGTGATATAGAACAAGCAGGAAAGAGAGAGGGGGGAATGCTAATGAGAGAGGTTAAGAGAATAAATGCATAAAAATAATTATATATTTTTAGAAAGAGAAAATAGAGAGACAAAATAAGGAAAAAAGTTAACTTCAAAAATCGTTTGGATTGATGTATTCATGACCATTTGCCGTATGTTTTTTAGAGGTTTTTGTGTATTGTACTTTATACATATGTAAAGTCAAATATATAATTTATATATTGTATCAATATGTGCTGCTCGTGTACATACTATTTTAGCACACAATTTTGAAAAAAATGTTGTTTATTTGTAATATTATATATATATATATATATATATATATATATATATATGCATTTTTGTATAATATTCATTTTCAGTCATTCATAAATGATATTTTGATGTTAGCATTATATATCTACATTGTGTTATATATTCAATAATGCAATCATGACATTAGTTTGACACATTTTTGATAGTCATGTCATGTGTGTTAATGAACTATGAATGTGCTATGTGCTTTTTTATTTTTTTATAAATTTTATATTAGTGTGTGCATTAATAATTCTTTCCCATCTCTCTCCCTCCACTAAAAATAACATTTTTTTTCTTCTTCTTTCAATATTCATTCACCACGCATTCCTCTCTTTATCTCTCCCTCAATTAAGTTGTAACTCTCTTCCTCTCTCCCTCCATTACAGATAAAAAAAGACGTCTCTCCCTTATTCACTCTTTTTCCACTCAATCATGTCACCACTCACCACCCTTCTCCCTTGTTCCTCTTTCACTTCCACCAACTTTTTTTCCAATATTTTTCCTCGCCAATCTGTTTCCACTCAACCATCCTCCTATGTCCTATACGTCCCACAATACCCGATGTTAAATACTTCATAAATTTGATAAAAGGGGTCTAATAGGGTACAAGGAAGACTCCATGAATAATTTTCCCCAAAAGAGAAGTAGGGTTCGTATTTTCTTTGACTAGAAGTCAGTTACAAAAGGATAAATATAAAATTGCTACAAAGTTGTAAAAGTACTCTTTATTTCAACTTTCTAATTAGTTGAAAGTGATTAAAAAATTATACAAAGAACTAAGTGCTTTTTAAGTATGACATAGAGATGACGTACATGAGTATTTTAGTTTTTTCATACATGTGAACAAGGTCTAGTTGTATGGTTACTTGTTCTTGATGGATGAAGGCACAAAAAGTATAATCAGCATTGCAATATTTACTAGTACCAGCTTGTATGGTGTTTAAATTTAGACTATATACCCACCCATTACAGTTGGCATGTCCTCCACAACAAAGGATTCCATTTCAACAAGTGTGGCATCCTCGAAAATGGAACATAATAACGTCTAAATCATGTGCCACATATATGTGGCATAGAAATGTGTTATTAAAAAAATAGGGGGAACATTCTAGAAAATAATAAAATATTTCCTGAGAAGAATGTGAGATCATATTTCCCATTATGATCGTACTCATGTTTTATCACTTTAAGTACTTGTCCAAAAAATTGTTTAAATAATGAATGATGATAATCTTGATACGAAGTTACTTTCATTGGTTGGAGATGCTTTCATATGTGTGACGACATAGTTCCAAATCTATGCATACATAAATTGATGCCAAAGTAGTTCATTTCATCAACAATGATGTAACGAAAGTTTTATTTTCTCAAAATAAACATATACATAAGGGACCACATCAAACAATTCTAAAAGAAAAGAAATAATCCAGGGTAAAAATGACACCTACCCATGAGTTATGTGCTAGTCTTTAATAAACAGTAGTGAACGTCCAAGTGCACATGTCATTCTGTCCATGTGCATCCCAAATCCATAAACTATCAAACATAGACCAAAAGGATGACTATTTTAGAAATTATGGGTATAATTTTTTTTTTCTATTGAGATTCTATAAAGTATGCAAAATGTACAATAATAACATTAGATTCATTTCAAATATAGGAAATAAGTATGCAGTGGACTTATCAAGATAGCAAAAAATTTCAAGTTCAAGATTTTAAGATTCAATAATATGAGCAAAGTGCAACACGATATCATTTTCAAGATAGCAACTAGAATGACAAAAAGATTATTTGCAATACCAACATAGTAAAATGTCAATTATTAATATTATCATGATTCTAAAATTTAAATATTGCCATACTTTTTACTTTCATGATACATCTTGTAAGGTCTAGTGCCTTGTGATCTTGCACTCTATGAGAGAAGAACACTATTCTAAGTATTGTACTATTTATTATTTAGGACACGACTAATCCCTCATCCATTGTTCAAGGTTTTGGATGGTGATACAATACAAGGAGAAAAAGCTCTAATTGAGGAGCCAAATCCCACCATAAGGAACTAAAGCTCCAATAATAGTCAATTTCGATGCCAAGTTGAGATTTAACAATATTCAATTTTTATAGCTCTGAGGGTGACCTTCAAATGACCAAGATAGAGTTTGAAATAATTTAAGATTCACCATTTTCAAATATTTATGCATTCTTCTCAAGAGGAGAAGTTACATTATATATATTCATATGGAAAATTACTGAATCCGTATAAGATTTTTAAGATGTGAACTATGATTCAATAGTTTTAAAGTCTCAATGATCTATAAAAAAGTATGTAATAGAAGAACCACATTATCATGGCATGTGAAATCACTCATCAAGTCTTCATCAGGTGAAGTTACCATTTCCCCCATTATTATTACCCTAGAATGTATCATTGATTGTTGTAACAGCTCATTATATACTTTTAGACTCCCGGTAGGTTGATAAGCTTGTGAAAATACTACTCATGATAACATATATAACTACCATCATTTAATATATTCATGTCATGTATATATACATAAATATGTACGCATATACACGCACTCAAACACACACATACACACACACTATATATAAATAAATAAATAAATAAATAAATAAATAAATAAATAATATATATAACTATATATATATAGTTACATATATATATAGTTACATATATATATATATATATATATATATATATATATATATATATATATATATATATATAGACACACACACACACACACACACACTCACACGCGCACACACACACACACACACACACACACACACACACACACACACACACACACACATATATATATATATATATATATATATATATATATATATATGAGTTACTTTTTAATACCCGTGCGGGTAACTTAGTATTACTACCCGTCCGGTAAAAACACGGTGGCATGTTAGTAAATAGATGCAGCGACTCCGCCGATCAGTTATTCCCGTCTTCAGTTTCTTCCGTCCCGACTCAGCGACTCCGCCGTTCAGTTGTTCTCGCACACCGTCCCTCGTCGCGCACCGTCCCTCGTCGCGTCGTCCCCGCCGAAAGCAAAACCCCAAATCGTAGCTCCGTCCCCGCCGAAGCAAAATCCCAGATCGTCGCCGACAGTTACCTCTTCCAATATGACGAGAACAAAGCAAGCGTCAAGGAAGACCTCGACAGGGCCGCCGTGGCTAAGGCGTCCACGATCAGTGATTGAAGAAGATGATGAAATCGAAATGCAGCCTCAACAGGTCGAGCAGAAGATGGCCAAAGAACCAGAAAAAGCGGATAAATCACCATCGCCGGCGGAAAGGGAAATACTCGACCACACTACTCCGACAACCCTGAAAGAGGATAAGAAAGAGGCTACCAAGGACGTAGAAGCGGAAAAAGAGGGGAAAGAAGAAGCTGCGGGAATGAAGAAGGGGCTTGCTGCTGAGACTCCTCAGACAACTAAGACACAGGATAAAGGCAAAAAAATAGGGGTTACAGCTCCCCCATGGATCAAACCTCCATCAAAAAGTGCAAAGCGCAGTAATGTTGCTACTGCTCGTCGTGGAGTCAACATAGCAGCTGATAAGAAAGAATGTACGCGCAGCAAAGCGGGAGAATTTGAACAACAAGGTAATGCTCGAGTAACTATTACATACTGCTTCTTGAGTAACCGACAGTAATGCTTGAGTAACCGAAATTAATGCTTGAGTAACTGAAATTAATGCTTGAGTAACTGAAATTAATGCTTGAGTAACTGAAATTAATGCTTGAGTAACTATTACAGAATGCTTGAATAACATACATTAATGTTGAGTAACCGTGTTTAATGCTTGAGTAACTATTACAGATTGTTTGACTAACCGATAATAATGTGTGAGTAACCGAGATTTATGCTCAAGTAACTATCACATAATGCTTGAGTAACCAAGAGTAATGATTGAGTAACCAAGAGTAATGCTTGAGTAACTGAAATTAATGCTTCAGTAACTATCACATATTGCTTGAGTAACCGATAGTGGTGTTTGAGTAATCAAGATTTATGCTCGAGTAACTATCACATAATGAATGAGTAACTGAATGTAATGCTTGAGTAACCAAGATTAATGCTTGAGCAACTGAAATTTATGATTGAGTAACTATTACATTATGCTTGAGTAACCGAGAGTAATACTTGAGTAACTGAGAGTAATGCTTGAGTAACTAAAATTAATGCTCGAGTAACTATCATATATTGCTTGAATAACCGATAGTAGTGTTTGAGTAATCAAGATTTATACTCGAGTAACTATCACATAATGCTTGAGTAACTGATATTAATGCTCGAGTAACCAAGATTAATGCTTGAGCAACTGAAATTTATGATTGAGTAACTATTACATTATGCTTGAGTAACTAAGAGTAATGCTTGAGTAACTGAAATTTATGCTTGAGTAACTATCACATATTGCTTGAGTGACCGATAGTAATGTTTGAGTAACCGATAATAAGCGATAAAACAAAATTGTTAAGCTAACTACTACATTCTTGGAATAACTTTATTTGTATACAGGAGAAGAAAGCAAAGGGGATGAGGAGAGTACAACTGCAAGTCAGAAACATAAAGAGACGGAAAAGGCTAAAGAGAAAGGTAAGATTGTATGTATTTGTAATAGTTTTAATTTTCAGTTACTTACAGTTTATTAAATAGCTTTTACAAAATAAACAATGAGCTCTAACGATAAGTTTTGATATGTTTGCAGTGGGAGTAAATAGACTGTACCACAGGTGCTCCTTAAAGAGCTACAACAATACCAGCAAGAGCATGGTTTATACAAAGGAACAACTTATGATGCTGAGCTCAACAGCCTTTGCAACCCTCATAAATATGCCAAATCTTGCGGTTGACATAGGCTTGTTAGAGGATTTAATTGATAGATATGTCGATGAAGACATATTTCTGCTGGCCGAGGGAGAGGAAAGAAGGATGACAGTAGATGACGTGGGGATAATTCTAGGTATCCCCAGCAAAGGTATAGATATAACACAAAGAAAAGATTCTGCCATAGTAAAGTCGATATGGCAAGAGTTTGCGAAGGAGACTTGTAAATATAGAAATGAAGGTGAGACATCAAAGAAATTGAGAGAAAAAGATGTCCTGCATAAGGACAACTTAACAAAACTTTGGCAAGAATATGCCAAGACCAACAATCCAGCAGACAATACAAATATGTGTCGTGCGTGGATGTTGCACCTGCTGGCAACATTCCTAATCCCAGACACTAGCTATTGCACACCAATCTACATTATCCACTACCTAGATAATGTAACTGCCACTGGGCAGATGAATTGGGCAAAGCTGGTGCATGGGAGTATCTTCAAGAATATGAAGATGCTAAAGGAGAATGTCCAGCTAAGAAGGAAAGGAGAGAAAGGGGCTAAGAATACCCTGTACACAACAGGTTGTGTCATGTGCCTATGCGTAAGTGAATAAAATCATATTCAACTACATTGATACAATATTGACTATGGGGTTGCAGTAACATATGCATTATATTTTCTATATATTACATGCAGGTTTGGGCATATGAGATGACAAAGATGGCAAAGCCAACATTCCTTGACTCCAAACCAAGGATAAAGAAGTGGGCTGCGCCGGTCGAGAAATTGATGGAATTAGCGAAAGTGGAGCCTAAGGATGTAAGATTATCTAATCTTTGTTACAAAATCTAATATATAACACTGCGAGTAACTCAAAATAGCCTGCGAGTAACTCAAAATAGCCTGCGAGTAACTCAAAAAACACTGCGAGTAACTCAAAAAACACTGCGAGTAACTCAAAAAACACTGCGAGTAACTCAAAATAGCCTGTGAGTAACTGAACAACCCTCTGCGAGTAACTCAAAATAGCCTGCAGTAACACATAATTTTTTTTATATGTTGGACAACCCTCTGCAGTAACACATTATTTTTTTTTATATGTTGGACAACCCTCTGCGAGTAACTGAACAACCCTATGTGAGTAACTCAAAATAACATGCAGTAACTGAACAACCCTCTGCGAGTAACACATTATTTTTTTTATATGTTGGACAGGTATGTCAAATGATAGTGGTAGACCAGGGAGATGATTGGCATGCTGCAAAATCATCGAATGACATCCCAGAAAAAAGTACGCCAACAACCACTGAGGCACCAGCAAAACCAATCATCAAAGAGGGAGACACTATTGACACCTCCACCCTGGAGACAAGAATCAAAATGTTGGAGGAGGAGCTCAAAATACATAAGGAGCTCTGCACAAGAATAAGTGTTGATAAATTTACAGAACTGCAATTGGAGAATAAAAGGCTAGAAGAAAGAATAGCCAAGTTAGAAGAAGAAAACAAAAACCTAAAAAGAAAGTGGGAAGATGAGGGTAATAAATCACAGTCACCTGGAAGTGGATTCCAGGAATTTTCCGAGGGTTTTATCTCGGTGAATGTAGATGAACAGAAAGACTCACCGACAAAGGATGTCGCCCAACCGAAAAAACGAAGAAGGCTAACCCTCAGAAGAAAATATGTAGAATCAGAAGATCATAGTGAGGACGGTAAAAATGTTGATGAATATGAGAACAAAGAAACAAAAGACAACAGTTCTGCAGAAGATGCAGACCAAAAGAAACAAGAAGAAGAGGAGAAAAAAGAAACAAAGGACAACAGTTCTGAAGAACCAAAATCTGCGGAAGAGGCAGAACAAAAGAAACAAAAAGAAGGGAGCCAACAGCCGGAGAAGATAGCAGAAGAAGAAGGGCAGAAGAAGCCCAGAAGAAGATTGAAGAAGAAGACGATGGAAGAGCCAAAGATAGGAAGCATAGAGAAAAATGTGAAGAAAAGAAGGGAGGAAAAGGTAATTTTCATCTCCTTTCAAGTATATCATAACTGCAAGTAATGCTTGAGTAACTGAACCTAAAGCTTGAGTAACTGAACCTAATGCTTGAGTAACTGCAAGTAAGGCTTGAGCAACTGCACGTAAGGCTTGAGTAACTGCACATAATGAATGAGTAACTGAATGTAATGCTTGAGTAACTGAACATAATGAATGAGTAACCGAGAGTAATACTTGAGTAACTGACAGAAATGCTTAAATAACTTGGGAAAAATGAAGATTGATTCTAACATGGTTTTCTCTATTGTTGTTGACAGCACAAGATGTCAAAATTCATAGGTTTTGAACATTTCAAAACAAAAGAAGCCAAAGAAATTGTCCATCACTTCATGGACAACATAGAAAAAATGTAATGGAATTGGTTATTGTCAAATGTAAAATGATAACACATTAATTTTTCTATATCCAACTCGCATGTATAACATCTATAAAAATAATTTGCAGGTTAAAACGAGAATGGAAATTCAGTGAAGACACTTGGTGCACGGGGAAGGACCTCGCCGCCCTCCTGTACAAGGATCAAATGACACATTCACCTGTAAGAAACAAGAATGTAGTTTAACTCTTTAAAATAGATAATTTGGATTGCTAAACTGATAAAGCTTTTGGTTTTATTCAGGTTCTCGACTGCTTTGTACAGATGCTCAAGGAGAGCACAAGCAAGCGGAGGAAGAAGGGATTGACGTGGCACTGCATGAGCACTTATGCTCCGGTAAGACAAATAAACTTTGTATACAAATTTACATGAAATTACAATATAGAAACACAAACGGAAACTTATATATGTGGTTTTTAAACTCTACATTTGCAGCAAAAGCTATCATTTAATATTGAGGACATCACCTTGGAACAGATAGACATGCTATCTCCACTATTCAACGTTCCAATGAAAGATTGGGACGCAATGGACTCGGTGTTCACAATACTAAACAACGACAACCACTGGCACTTGTACGAAGCAAGTTTCAGGGATGGTGCACACCGGTCCTATAATTCAATGAGTTGGAGTAGCAACTCAAGAAAGGAATTCAATAGATGGGTAAGTGATCTATAAAAATTAAGTCCATTATAAGTGGATTGAAAGGATTACTGATCTTTAATTGATGATGAATAAATGTCTTGTTTTTTTAATGCAGGTGGGTATAGTGCACGACTTCTTTAGGGGTGCACCTGAAAAGGGAAGCCAATTGTCACAGTGGAAAAGGGATTACCCGATCTGCCCACAGCAGGAGGAAGACTCACTTGACTGTGGGATCTTTGTCATGAAGTACTTAGAGTGCCTAGTAAATTGTAAACCTATGGACTTCACCTGCAAAGACATACCATCAATAAGGGCTGATATTTTTCAACGAATGATGGCAAGGGGGCAGCTGCAGCCTCCAAAAGACGATGAAAAAGCTGAAATCGAAGAGATGAAAGAATGTATATCTGCTGATAACAATGGAGGAGAAGCTGAAGCTGATAAACAACCAGAAACAAAAAAGAATGAAGAAACAACAAGTGTATAGCTGCTTTTGTATAAGCTGTTGTTCAGTTACTCATTGTTGTATAAGCTGTGTATATCTGAATGTACAGCTGCTATTGAATGTACAACTGTTAAAAGTCTGAATTTACAACTGATCTTAATGTACATTTGATCTTGCTGTACATGTCATCTTGAACATATATTGATTTTGCACTTATATTTTGGCTAAATGTTCTTGAAAGCTTTAGATAACTTTATGAAAAAATGCTGCGAGTAACTGAAAAAGGACTACGACTAACTGAAAAGGGACTGTGAGTAACTCAAATAGCCTGCGAGTAACTGTCACAGCCGCTCCGAGTAACTTGAAAAACACTGCGAGTAACTCAAAATAGCCTGCGAGTAACTGAACAACCCTCTGCGAGTAACTGAACAACGCTGCGAGTAACTGAACAACCCTCTGTGAGTAACTGAACAAACACTGCGAGTAACTGAACAACCCTCTCCGAGTAATTGAACAAACAATGCGAGTAACTGTCACAACCACTCCGAGTAACTGAAGAAAGCTCGCGAGTAACTGGAAAAACGCTGTGAGTAACTGAAGAAAGCTCGCGAGTAACTGGAAAAACGCTGTGAGTAACTGAAGAAAGCTCGCGAGTAACTGAACAACGATGCGAGTAACTGAAGAAAGCTCGCGAGTAACTGGAAAAACGCTGCGAGTAACTGAAGAAAAACTCGCGAGCAACTGAATAAAGCTCGCGAGTAACTGAACAACCCTGCGAGTAACTGAAGAAAGCCCGCGAGTAACTGGAAAAACGCTGCGAGTAATAGAATAAAGCTCTGCGAGTAACTGAACAAAGCTCGCGAGTAACTGAACAAAGCTCGCGAGTAACTGGAAAAAGGACTACGAGTAAATGAACCAACATTGCGAGTAACTGAACCAACGCTGCGAGTAACTGAACCAACACTGCGAGTAACTGAACCAACACTGCGAGTAACTGTATCAATACTGTGAGTAACTCAAATAGCCTGCTAGTAAATGAACAAGAGCTGCGAGTAACTGAACCAACACTGCGAGTAACTGAACAAAAACATGTGAGTAACTGAATCCTATGCGACAGCTATAGAATAACTAGACAACCATACGAGTAACTGAATCCTATGCGAGTAACTAGGCAACCATGTGAGTTACATAAGATCACGGAGAGCACAAGCAAGATTACAACATTCAAGATTACACCATTCAAAACACTACATCTAAACATTCAAGATTACAACATTCAAAGCATAAAAAGTTATATATTATACAACCAGATCGAATATAAAGAAGGTCCAACAACTGAACTTAAAATACAGAAAAATACAGCCAGATCGGCTGTAAAGAAGGTCCATTAACTGAACATAAAAATCAAATAGCTACTTGTGAAAGGAACGCTGGACAGACGAAGAAGCAGTGTCTTCTGCAAACTGAATGGGATTTGCAGCTGATCCCGGTTCTGCTTGGTATATGTCCCTAACGAAGAGCTGATCTGCAGAGTCCTCCGATCCAGAGTATACTTCGTCGCCAGGCATTCTGAAGAGAGGGATAAGCTCAGTTGGTTTTTCTAAGAACTGATCTGTGATCCATGCTGTGATGGTCTGGTGATCAGTTGGCTTGAGGTAGATGATCCAACCTTTGCGAAGACTGAGCTGTGCGATCATCCTTTTCCAGCCCTTAGCAGTTGAAAGTGACTCGTTTTTATTCTGCATAAGGGTTATCTGGAAAGACTGGTTTCCGATTAGGAAGGTGGTTTTTCCTGGTTTGATCTGAAAATGGAGATGGTTCCATTCTATAGGAAGTAGAATGGATTCCACTGTCTTGTCATCGAGGGTGTAGTTGATTGGCTGGATGAATGGCTCCATGGTAGGCTGTGAAGAAATGTTAAAGGGGATCTGAGGAGATGGTCAAAGGGGGTGCTACTGAAAAATTGTACCTTATGAAGAAATGTAAAAGGGGATCTGAAGAAATGTAAAATTGTACCTTATGTAAACCGTAACAGTCACAGATGAAGAAGTGGACCTTGAGGGTGTCGTCAAGGATGGAGATGATGTAGATCTGAAAGCCCCCCGCTGTGTTTGAAACTGTAGCAGTAGTGGATAAGATGGAAGGAGAGGGTGCCGTTGAGGATGGAGATGTTGCAGATCTGAAAGCCCCCCGCTGTGTTTGAAACTGTAGAAGTTGCTGATGAAGAAGAGATGGAAGGAGATGGTGTCGTGGAGGATGGAGATGTTGCAGATCTGAAACTGTAGCAGTTGCTGATGAAGAAGAGATGGAAGGATAGAGTGCCGTGTAGGATGGAGATGTTGCAGATCTTAAAGCCCCCCGCTGTATTGTTGGTGCTGCAATTATTGACAGCAGTGAGAGTAATGGTCTGTGTTGTTGGTGCTGCAATTATTGACAGCAGTGAGAGTAATGGTCTGTGTTGTTGGTGCTGCAATTATTGACAGCAGTGCTCTTTACTGTTGGGTTGCAAAGATGCCAGCATAGTCTGGGTTATTCTGACGACTCATCACTGCAATTATTTATAGCTCTGTGCTCTCTCTTCTAGAGTTACTTTTTGTACAACAGACTCCCGTACTCATTTTTCTCCTACTATTACTGAACAACCCTTGCGAGTAACTGGAGAACCCCTGCGAGTAACTGAAAAAAGCACGGGAGTAACTGAAAAACCTTGCGAGTAACTGGAACAGGCACGGGAGTAACTGAAAAACCCTGCGAGTAACTGGAAAAGGCACGGGAGTAACTGGAAAAGGCACGGGAGTAATTGGAAAAGGCACGGGAGTAACTGGAAAAGGCACGCGAGTAACTGGAAAAGGCACGGGAGTAACTGAAAAACCCTACGAGTAACTGAAAAACCCTGCGAGTAACTAGAAAAGGCACGGGAGTAACTAGAAAAGGCACGGGAGTAACTGAAAAACCCTGCGAGTAACTGGAAAACCACTGCGAGTAACTGGAAAAGGCACGGGAGTAACTGGAAAAGGCACGGGAGTAACTGAAAAACCCTGCGAGTAACTGAAAAAGCACGGGAGTAACTGAAAAACCACTGCGAGTAACTGAAAAAAGCACGGGAGTAACTGAAAAACCTTGCGAGTAACTGGAAAAGCACGGGAGTAACTGAAAAACCCTGCGAGTAACTGGAAAAGGCACGGGAGTAACTGGAAAAGGCACGGGAGTAATTGGAAAAGGCACGGGAGTAACTGGAAAAGGCACGGGAGTAACTGGAAAAGGCACGCGAGTAACTGGAAAAGGAACGGGAGTAACTGAAAAACCCTACGAGTAACTGAAAAACCCTGCGAGTAACTAGAAAAGGCACGGGAGTAACTAGAAAAGGCACGGGAGTAACTGAAAAACCCTGCGAGTAACTAGAAAAGGCACGGGAGTAACTGGAAAAGGCACGGGAGTAACTGAAAAACCCTGCGAGTAATTGAAAAACCACTGCGAGTAACTGAAAAAAACACGGGAATAACTGGAAAACCACTGCGAGTAACTGAAAAAACACTGTGAGTAACTGGAAAACCCTGCGAGTAACTGGAAAACCACTTCGAGTAACTGGAAAAACTATGCGAGTAACTGAAAAAAGCATGCGAGTAACTGAAAAAAGCCTGCGAGTAACTATGAAACACTACGAATAACTATGAAAACAATGCGAGTAACTGAACGAGCACTACGAGTAACTGAAAAAGCACGGGAGTAACTGTGAGCAGATTGAGTAACTGTGAAAAAATAGCCTGTGAGTAACTGGAAAAACACTGCGAGTAACTGGGACAACCCTGCGAGTAACTCTAACAGCAATAAGAGTAAATGACAACCCACTGCGCGTAACTATGACAGCAATAAGAGTAACTGTGACAACAGTAATAGTATCCATTGTACACAAAGACAAACACATAATATTCAAAAAGAATAACAATTGATCAGAAAACATTCTTTATAACATATTCAAAGTATACATACAATTGCTGGAGCACAAGGTAACACAAAGATAGATTACAAACACAAGTGAAGTACTTAGAAAGTTACAAACTCACTTTCATAAAACTACACAAAAAGAACAACCCCATTACAAATTTGAACATGCCTCACAAACACACTACAAACTCCAATAAAAAAGATAGAACCACATATACATCAATAGCAACAGCAAGATCACCAGAACACGAGCAGTATACATAGTAGCAGCAAATCCCAATCATATAATGCACTACTTCTTAGGACAATTCCTACTGTCATGGTTAACACCAAACTCTAAACAATTCTTGCACTGCCTTTCTCTTTTAGACTGTGTAATCTCAACTCCAGATTTAAACCTCACATCTGTGGATTTGGGTCTCCCCTTAGTTTTACAAACATTGGGGATATTAACCTTGACAGCTGAAGAAGAAGCTGTATTTGAAGCAGTTACACCAGCACCTGCATCTGCACAACTATCAGAGACATCCAAATCTAACAGCTCCTTTTGCAATGCAAGCAGTTTTTCATGGCAAATATCTACAGCGTTGTTCCTACACGCTATGTTCACAATAGAATTGCAGACAGAGACAAGCTTAAGAGTCCTCCCAGTGGATAGATGACTAACTGCAGCTTTGCCAAATATCAAAGGATGTTCTCTGTAGCCTTTGGTCCACCTCTTATATATGTATGGCTCGGGAAGAGTGCAAAAGTCACGACTCTTCAAATAGGACAGGATGTGCCTGCAAGGTATACCTTTGAATTCCAACATGTAACAGTTGCAATAAACAATCTCACTCGATGGATTCTTCTTCAAAATGCGGGCAGATCCAAGGCCACCAACGCGATACACTTCAAACACACCTTCTGAAGATTCCTTTACATTATATATCATGCTTTGATGAACCTCACTCTGAAATATCTTAAAAATTGACTTTGTGTATATACCTCTCATCTGCTCCTCCAAAGGCCAAAGTGATGACAAAGGGAGATTACTATACTCGTCTTCAAAGTCTTTGAAATTTTCAATCTCTCGTACATGAGAGTAAGCAGTCTCCAATGAGCATACAAGTTCAAATAAAATCTTCTTACTGTTCACATGGCTTCTAATGAACGCATTCAAGCTCTCGCTCCTTTGCGTTGTCCTCATGCCTGCGAAGAAGGAAGACTGCATATAGCACGGGACCCAATCCAAACGCATAGCATACATGTCAGACAACCAATTAATAGACGACAGACCATAAACCTCAACAACAGAATGCCACTTCTCTTCAAAGGTGCCAACATCATCCACATTCCACACGCAATCATTCAAGGAGCTTATGATCTGCTCCTTGTTAGGAACACCACCAAGCTTAGAGGGAAGCTTTTGTAGGATGTGCCAGCTGCAGAACCGATGCTTGCAGTTTGGAAAAACAGTAAGGATAGCAGCATTCATAGCCGGGTCTTGATCGGTTATGATGGACACTGGCTCTTTGCCAAAACAAAGTAGATACTGCTTGAAAACCCATACAAATGACTCGTACTTCTCATCAATCATAAGAGCTGAAGCAAACAAGACCGTCTTGCGATGGTGATCAACACCACCAAACATTCCAAAAACCATTGAATACTTGTTAGTGCGGTAGGTGGTGTCAAAAACTATCGCATCACCAAACAACCCACAATCTTCAACGGAAACAGGATCAGCCCAAAACAGATGAGTCAAGCAACAATCAGGATCGTTTTGGTATGTATAGAAGAATTTCTGATCGAGTACCTTAAACTTGGCAAACCGATCCAAGACCATGTCCACATCGTATTTAGCTGCCTCTTTCCTCTTGCTACTGATGTGTCCATGAGCTTGTCTGCTAGTAAATGTCAGATTTTCATAACCACCAGACTCCGATGCCATCAATGCAATTTGTCTCGATACAGGTATGTTAGCTTGGCTCATGGAAGAAAGCATATCTTTTTGAGTTTCATTAAGAGATGAGTTACACTTCAAGTAACGGAGATGTGCATCATCAACAAGATCGTGGTTGTGTTCCTCAACAAAGGCAGTCACAACCCACGTAGATGAGGACTTGTCTAGTGTGAACCGGATCATGGCTCCACAACCACACCTCTTCACAGATCGCTTGTGCTTCTTAGACAGATTTTCCTGTAACTTACCCACTTCATCACAAACGGGGCTCAGCAGCCCTCTTGACCTCTTAGAACGGCCCATTGTACCCTGCTTGTCACAAACCAGATCTTTGGCAACAAGAATCTTAGTTCCCCGTTCATACCTATTGTCATCTTTCCTGATATTAAAACCATTCATGCCAGCATAGCTAGAATAGAATGAAATAGCTTCTTCTAAACTTCCAAAATGGAGACCAATTTTAGGAACTGTAGCTGGCGGCAGAGTGGAAGCACCAACAGATGGATAAGAATTAGCATTATCATTATCAGGACCAACGTTTGAATTGGCAGCATCTGTATCAAGGCTGGGATCCATTGTAACGTCTATCAGTAACACAGCAGTACAGAGGAGTAAATCTGAAACAGCAAAGAGTAACTCTATCAGGCCGAAGATTAACTCATCATAACAAATGAGTAACTGAAGGAAGATTTGAATCATAACAACGTCTATCAGTACATAGGAGTAAATCTGAAACAGCATAGAGTAACTCTATCAGGCCGAAGATTAACTCATCATAACAAATGAGTAACTGAAGGAAGATTTGAATCATAACAACGTCTATCAGTACATAGGAGTAAATCTGAAACAGCATAGAGTAACTCTATCAGGCCGAAGATTAACTCATCATAACAAATGAGTAACTGAAGGAAGATTTGAATCATAACAACGTCTATCAGTAACAAGAGAGTAACTCTGTAAGTCAGAAGAGTAACTCTATCAGGCCGAAGATTAACTCATCATAACAAATGAGTAACTGAAGGAAGATTTGAATCATAACAACGTCTATCAGTAACAAGAGAGTAACTCTGTCAGTCAGATGAGTAACCCAGCATACCAAATGAGTAACTGCTTCAAAAATGGAAAATGCAAACACAAAATTGGGTTTACTTTAAACACAAAGATCAGAGAAATGTATACACATTGTGAATAGAAAAGTCAGAGAGAAGAAAACACATTGGGAAAAATAAGTATACACATTACAAATCAGCATTCTCTTGGAAAATCAATATACACATTACAAATCAAATTTCGAAGTTGGACAGACACACTTGAATAGCAACGATTTCAACTGATGATTATCAATATGTTCACCTGATATTCGGACGACAGCCAAAAAGGATTCAGATGAGTTCAGAAACACGTTCGTCGTCGTCCTCTATGAAAACTGAGAACTGGAAAACCCGCCCCTTCTTGCAGTTAACGGATAAATGAACAATGTCGCTATTCTTCTAGGTCGGGCGCCGCTTTCAGACCGGGGCACTTGTCGCACTGTCAATTGGAGCTTCTGAATCAAAAAGGGGCGGATAAGAGGGAGAATCCAGATCAACGAATAGAGACCCAAATACTCTGCGGCATATGGATGGTATGAGCCCGTCTAACGGCGGATGCTTGTCAGCGGCGGAGGAGATCAGAGAAGAATCGCCCGAGATTTGCAGGATCTTCCGTCTTTGGTCGCGCGCAGGGGGAGGAGGCGGACAATAGAACGCTGCGGCGATGGACGATATGGGCCCGTCTAACAGCGGATTCACTGGAGATGGAAAAGCCGCCGGAAGAGAGGGATAGAATCGTCGGAAGATGGGGTTGGAATCGTCGGAAGATGGGGTTGGAATCGTCGGACGAGGGGGGTCGTCTTTGGTCGCGTCGTCGGACGAGGGGGTTCGTCTTTGGTCGCGCGCAGGGGGAGGAGGCGGACAATAGAACGCTGCGGCGATGGACGATATGAGCCCGTCTAACAGCGGATTCACTGGAGATGGAAAAACAGCCGGAAGAGATGGATAGAATCGTCAGAAGATGGGGTTGGAATCGTCGGAAGATGGGGTTGGAATCGTCGGACGAGGGGGGTCGTCTTTGGTCGCGTCGTCGGACGAGGGGGTTCGTCTTTGGTCACGCGGGAACGGAGGCGGAATACAGCAGTGACGGGTAACGAGTGTTTGTTACCCGCGCGGGTAACAAATATTTAGCCTATATATATATATATATATATATATATATATATATATATATATATATATATATATATATATATATATATTACCATACTAAGAGACAAGACTCATCTCCGTCTCACGTCACTGTTTGATTCCCACATAGACTCTTCAAACGGAAATCTACTATTTTACTACGCTAAATGTGAAGACCCGGTCTCCGTCTTCCGTTCACATGATTCCCTTCATTGACTGGACTGTTCAATAATAACGCAGCCGTTAGGGTATTTATTCATCGCTTCTATTCACAATTCCTAAATAATATATTCACCTAACCATTGTTAGATGAGCGCTACACATTAGCCTCATTTTCTTGCCCGTCGCGCCAAAGGTGCTGGCCGATAACTATGCATCCAATCTTTTCACCGTCGGGATTGGCGGCGGAGAGTTTGCATGCCAATTGCCAATCGAGACTTCATGTGGACTTCCGTTCACTGCAACCCCCCCAGTGGAAATTGCCCCATTTTCATATTCCATTGCGCCGTAGACGTTGTCGCATTAGAATAATCAGGACTTTTCATTGTCAGGCTTCGACCAGGTAGCGAGGCCGTGGTAGGGATTTGGCGTTCCAAATGAGACCCTGTCAATGTCATGTTAACTACAACCTACGGTAGACCTGCACTGATGGTGATACAGCCAGCTGCACATGCATCATTACTGGAGTGTGTGCTCCTTCCACCGATGATCATTAATTTGCTGCACCACTCTACTGCTTCTTCCTCTAGAAGGCGTAGTCTCCACCCAGATTTCCTCAAGCAACCCGTGACAGTTGGACGACGGACATCATATGTAGATTATGTGGTTCTAATGTTGTGGCATCTATATCTAAGATTCGATACGGGAGACAGAGGGATCAAATTGCAATGTGTGGGGAATAATTCTGGAGCAGTTAACACTGAGGGGATTGAGAGGATGGAACCCTCTGACAAGGAGTGTTCATCATATGCTCCACAACTAGTGGAAGAACCAGAGGGGGCCCAGTAGGGGCCATGCCCCCCTAAAAAAAAATTGAAAGTAATATATTATATACATGTAACTTTGGTTACAATATTGAAATATAATAAAGATGAGATTATATAGAACATGTAATGTGCTTGCTTCATTGGTTTGGGTAGAGTTTTGCCTAAAAAAGGTTGCCCGGGTTCCATTCTCGCCTGTGACATCTGTATTTTTTTCTTACTTAGAGCGCGCAATATTGACAGCTGCCAAAATTTGATATGATATTACAATGTCCAAATAAAAACAAATATAGGATTCCAGCCAAGTGGTTTGGTCGCAAGTCTTCAGTATGGTTGCCCGGGTCCGATTCTCAATTTCAACAATTTATTTAATTTTTTTACTTCAAGCACATTCTTATAGAAAACACCTATATTTCTATACAATTTCGTGGGAGCTGTCAAAATTTGAACAATTATAACCAACTCCCTGCTACGAATATGTATAAGGTTTCAACTAAACATGTGTAGATGTAAATCTACATATTTGTGACATTAAACTATAAACATTCAAAATGAAATTATGGCAACGATCTTCACAAACTTATGATAAAATAAACAATGTTTAGAACAGAATATCTTCGTGGTCCTTTACGTTGAAGTACATGTTGTTCTATTACTTTTGAAAAATAATTTACAAAGAAAAGAAATCATTTCATTATTTCTTAATATATAATGAACAATTACTATATTGCTTTCATTGTAGATTGTCAGCTCTAAAAATAGATCCACTCTCATAGTGTATATATTTTATTGTCAGATTTTGTGAAATCCTCAGACTATGAAATAAGAGAACCAATAATGTAGATCACATATCACCACAACTTTGTCACAAATGCTCATGGAAGAATAAATGAAAATGACACTTACACGCTTACTTCATTAGTTCTAAAACTGCATCTACTCTCATATCACTTGTTGAGTCAATTGTTTCAACAATTGGTATTCAATTCAAAATATTTTCACTCTCACGCTTGACCAACGTTAGAAGATAATAATATATTATATTTTCAACTTTTTCAATATATAACTATCAAGGGAGTGTCTACGGGAGGTGAGATCACAAATAAGGTAGTAAAGAAAAAGTATAATTTCACTTTATACATAGAGCATATAAAGACCTACATATTGATGGACTAAACTAACCATGTCCCCTATTATACTTTTGAACATAGAAAAAAAATTTCCCCCACCCCCCAATGTTCCAATCCTGATTCTGCCCTTGTCCACAACAACATATATATGTAGGAGATCATCACAATCAGATACAGAGACTATGGGTCAACACTTTATAAATTATGTGCAGAAAATAGAAAGTGGATCTTTAGGAATTACCTAGATTGGAATATAATAATTGTATGGAACATAAAGAAAAGCATTTTATTACAACATGCATGCACATTGAGTATTATAAGAACCTTGGCCTTGGGGATTCCATGGAAATCAACATTTTGCCAACAAAAATGAAAGGATAATTCAGGAATAACTATTTTTTATATATTGCTGGAACTGTATGTGTTAATATTGGTAGAGCTAGCTAGCTACCACAAAAGTAAACCTTAAAGATTCAGTGGTCAAGTATTTGAAGATTTATATCTGCCAACGTATGTTTGCCCGACTGATTAGCATTTAGACTGCACATAAGGGCTCATGTTCCTGAAGATATCTCATATTCTCCCACAAGTTCTAAGGTTGCCTTTATTACAGAGGATAATTATTGTCTGAATAAGTTAGATGACTCCAACTCAGTACTTTTGAATGAATTTCCTAAAAGCACTCATTTTTCCATGAATTAAGATGTAAACGATGTTATTTTCAATGGTAGCATCCTAGGAAGCATTTCTGAGAATTTTTTTGACCCTAATTAGCTACAGACAATCACATTGGACTACAAGCTTGGATTTCAATAACAGGTATGCAATCGTACCACAAAAAATATTGCTCATAGATTAATGGTACTAAAGAGTCTTCTATACTAACAGTTTAAACTATTTAGGTATAACAACAACATGGAAGATGTAAGTTTTTGCACTTTTTATTCTTCCCCAATAATTTACTTAATATTGACATTGGTCAAGCATATAGAAAGTAAATAATAACATAGGGTATTGTTTCGAAAAAATTATAATTATAAATTTGGTAATGATTGTTATTACCCAACATTTTTTATAATTATGAATTCGATAATGATTGTTATTACCCAACTAGCTAAAAAGATGAGAAACATGCCATTTATTTTTTCTACACCCACAACACTTCTATCAACACCTAGTTATCATACCAATCTAAAATATCACTGTCTGTAAAAAAATGTGCAAAATTGAAGTGATTAACCCAAACTATTGGCTTCTATGTGTTGTATATGTTTATATGCATTAGAATATTAACCAGGAATTTTGCATACATTTGGTTTGACTTTATAAGCCCTCTAGGAAGAAAGGTTTCAGTTCAAAATATTGTTGAAACTTCTTGATGATGTTTACACACATTTGGACATGGAGATACCAGTATATATATTTGATATTCGTAAATCTTATATTTAATACATATCTAATTCACTATACTTGATGACCATATTTCAGCTTACCTAATTCACAAAAACATTCCTTATTCTTGAACAATGATCTCTTAAATGACATGTACGCGCATGTGAATTATGAATGCATAGTGAACCACATAAATTATATATATATATATATATATATATATATATATATATATATATATATATATATATGAAAAGTGAACACATTTTATTCTTACCATGTGAATTATGAATACATAAACATTAGGAATCAACAATATTGTGCATATGCTTAGATTATGGTCTTAGTGAAACTGAGTGGTACATGGGTAGAGGAGTTGGAAAGTAGAGATTAATAGTAAATGACCCATAAAGTTATTAAAATTAGTAAACATTCTAGCAAACATTCAAATACAAGATATAACATATAATATTTCTTATTTTAATAGTTGAAAGTTGTAATCAATTGTATTGGACATGCAACTCAAAACGTTAGCTTCTAGGCTTTCACTTAAAACTTGGAATGAGGAATATTACATATGTTTATAGAGATTAATGTAGAAAATTAGATCATCTACTAACAACAGATATGTTGAACAAGAAAGGATCAATGTAGAAAAGGAGAGGAAATTTATCCTACTACAAGTGAGGGATTCCTTTCTTTTTCAATAATCGATTACTTTCTCATGATAGTAAATGATTCTTAAGAATAAATCAATGTCTATATTTCTATCATTGTATTAGAAAATAAAAATATATCCACCCAATTCTAGCTTCGTTTCTATTATTAAATGGAGATCTAGAAAATAACATAAGGTGAAGCTCATGTTCTTGATCATCTTTGAGCATTCACAACGACATCAAGATATTAATTATATTATCTTATCAATGTATAGTCATTTCAATCATTATGATTTATGGAATCTAGAATTAAAAAGAAGATATGGCATACAAATTGCTTCTATCTTCCTATTTAAGAAAATAATATTTTAACCATTTTTGTTGACATGATTTCAAATTACTATAACATATGACTAGATTTTCTTTGTTTTATCTAAAATTCAAATAGTAGGAGATATTCTTTTCATTCATGTTAAATGCAATAAAACCATTCACTATGTTAAGGTTGGTTAGTGAATATTAAGTAAAATAGGAGTATATCAATATCTCAAGTGATAAATTATTTACCCTTGTCTATAATTCATGATAGTAGATGACATGGATGCAATAATTCTTATTTTAAATTACTACCATAAAAAATCCGCAAACATCTCAATTCCCCAACATAAAGAGAGAATAAAATTGTGTTCACTAACCAAGCTCCTTTTTTAAAAATTGTAACATGAAGTTTTATCACACTCAAATACATAAGTGGTTATGTATATATATTTTATATAAATATATATATGCATGTATATATTATATATTGAAAATTTCACAAATGAATTTACATGCCAAAAGTCACTATTTATCTACTAATGAAATTCTCATTGTAATAAGAATTATACAAGATAAAAAACGGTGAAAAAATCATTCAAATGTGAACAATCATAAAAGAATGTTGAATTACAATTTTATGATAATATAGATAGAATTTTATCTGCTAAAATATTTCTAAATTAATTCTTCCTAAAACTAATGGATTGTCATTCATTAAGGAACAATGTAGTATTCATATTTTAGACAATAAAATATTAAAACTAATGAAAAAAATTGTGGTTGTTATATAATTATAAGACCATGGAATGGAATTAGATATTATATAAAAACATATACATATGCAAAAGAGTATTTTTATGTTTGGTACACATTACTGAAATAGGTGGTTCATATCATATTTAGCATTCAGATACAATTGCTATTTTGACTTGTGTTGACTTGAGGTTTCACGATGACTAGGTCTTAAGAATTTTATTTTTATCATTAGTTATACCAACATAATTGAGATTTATGAAATCCATAACAATGAATAAAATGAAACTTATTTTTTTAATTGCTTTTCACATAAATTTTTTGTTATGTGTTTGAGGAGTTTCTTTTTACTTATTTTTTGAATGGTTTTCATGTTATCTTGATGATGTTATAGACGATATAATGAAAAACCATGGGTTCTCTATTGCATGTTGATAATAGCTAAAATACAATATAATTATTTGAAGGCCTTTGTAAACATATGTCAATATTTTCATATTAAATTATGTTGATGCTTCACATAAACAAGATAAGTCACTAACATAATACTAGAACTTTGGATTATGCTCTTCCTACATGAAAATTTTCAAAAACCAAGAAACGTTGAGAGAACAAAACAAAAGTGTCTTGAGTTTGAGATAAACAGAAAAAACTAAAACCTTTATCAGTTGAAACACCGAAGGTGTGTACATTACTGAAAATTTGAAATGGTTAAGTTTGCACCATTTTTGTACCCTCTCATTGTATGGAGATTGATATGCATATATTCTAATCATATACAATGGGAATCACACAAGAGTGATGCCTAAAATAATCAAGATATTATCAATGGAGTTGGAATAACAATTAAAAGTTGTTGCTTATTTTTCTTGCATTGCATCAAGAAAACACAAAAGTTCATCACATGTATTCTCCAAAATGTCAGTGTAATTCATGAAATATTATATTACTACAAAATTTTTATCATTTAAATATTCTTTTAGTTAAATAAAAGTTTTAGTAATTTTCCTTGGTGTCTATATAGTTATATTCAATGATTTAATTTAGATAGTGATGCTAGAATGTATGCTTATAACTAGTTTTTTATTTTTTTTAGAGTATTACTTCTTTGATAGTGAAAAGTGAGAGTCAATCCTACTAATTATACAAATATATGATAAATTTCAATCTTAAACCTAGAACCATTAGAAAGTCATCAAGAAAGGAACTATTGTTATTTGCTATAATAGAATTGTGGAATCTCATTTTCCCTAGAAGATATTTAAAGATAGATAGAACCAACTAAATCCCAGTGAAAAATAGATTTAGATCAACAATAAAATACAAAAGAAATGTGCATTCCTCAAGACACCATATAGTGAAGATATAGTGATAGAACATGTTGAT
>OY856409.1:648056590-648089090 GCA_963693085.1 Alisma plantago-aquatica | reverse complement strand
ACTCTTTCTCTCTCTCTCTCTACATATATATATATATATATATATATATATATATATATATATATATATATATATAGTCAGAAAAGTAATTATCTGGACTAAAAAATAATTATTCGACTAATATGGTAAAAATAGACAAAATATATAATAAAAACATGGAATTAATGTGTAATTGTACATACATTAAAACTATAACTACCATAAATATAATGTAACATTTTGGAAGGTAATATAACCTTATACACGTGTAAAGCAAAAAAATTGCAGAAGAAGTAAGTATTTCTGGATTGTAGCTACCCGTGCAGGTATCGAAGATAATCCATATTATCTTTAGTATCTGCATGGGTAACCTGAAATTTGTTACCCATGCCACCCAAAAAGTAACTACTTTGTTAGATAAGTAATTATGTAGATAAAAAAGTAACTATTTTGACCAAAAAGTAAATATTAGACTCAAAGGTAAAATCAGAAAGAATATATAGTAATATACTGGAATAAATATATAATTGTATATTTATTACATATGTTATAAATGTAACTATCTGTGCATGTAAAGTAATAGTTTGGAAGGTAAAGTAACTCTACATTTGTGTAAAGTAAAAATTCTAGAAAAAGTAACCATTTTGGAGCGGGTAGATACCCACATGGGCAGTGAATGCAAGCTTATACACACACAAAGATATACTAGTAACACACACGCGCATATGCACATGCCCCATTGAACATGTTTATTTTAAATATTTTAAAAATAAAACTTCCCAAAAGGATAATGTAATCATGCCCCATTGAACATGTTTATCTTAGATTTAACAATTGAAAAATAAAACTTCTCAAAAAGATAATGATAATCCTCGTAAGTAATTTGTAGAAAATTTAAAAATGTGTTGTTTACTGACTCCTCAACGCACGTTCAAAGGGACGTGACAATTGATTTTATCATGAAAGAGAAAATATATAATTAAATAAATATAAAAAAGTTGAGAAAAATTATGAGAAGAGAGAGAATCAAGGAGAATGCAGCGTGAACTCACTTATATATATATATATATATATATATATATATATATATACATATATACTAGTAAACACACACATGCACATGCACGTGTCAAATTCAACATGCTATATTAGATAAATATAATTATGAAAAAATAATAATTGCATTTTTATATATTCATAAAAACACATGATATATTTGAAAGATATTTATTTTTCAAAGATAATAGTGTATATATAATTCTACATATATTGTGTATATATGTATTGATACACAATACATACAAATAAAAATTATACAAGTATCAAAACTTCTATTACAATTTAAGAATGTTATATAAATGATTACATAATCTTCCAATATGTGTATTATTAGAAATTTTTTTGTCAATATATATTCTAAAAATTAAATATTTAGCATAAATACATGTAACTTTTAACATAATAATTTTAAATATTTTCCTAACAAAACTTTTAAACATCAAACAAACAATTGTAATATTTGAATTGTTTCCTTGGTTGTATTTGAAATTTCATTTTTGACCTAATTTTGATACACTTTTCTTCCCAACAAATGCCATATTTTTTCACTTGTATTTTATCTAGAGGTGAAGAGATAAAAAGGTGGAAATGTTTAGATTGTTAATAATATAGAGGTAGGTACATAAATAGATATGTAAAGTGAGGTTGGGTTTGGGAAGTGGGGTGGTTAAGGATGAGATGAAATTGATATAGTATGCATGATAATATGAGAGTGTCTGGGATGGAAATTAGAACATAAAGAAACTAAGGAGGACTTTTCAATTTTAATTTTATAGAGATAATGGTGATGTATGGAACCATGTGGCACTATTTTTTTCATTTGTTATTTTTCTTGAGAGATGGTTTAGGGATATTTGGAAATAGTTATGGTGGATGGTTATTGGAGACATGGTGAGAAAAGATCAATTTTTGGTGTATGGTTATTGGAGACATGGTGAGAAAAGATCAATTACTATGTTTGTATTAAGTTATATGTGTGGCCCTTATGTGGCAAAGAGTAATTTTACGTAATCACAATCTCTACAACTATTGAGTAACCAAGTTAAATATGCAAATCCATTTGAAAAGAAAGGTTTGGAATCTATGTGAATATACTTTTCAAGTATGCCATTAATAGAAATATTTATCAGACAACAAACTTGTTGGAAAAGATAATATATTTCAAAGTTGAGTAATGCAATCTAAAAATGACATGTGAAAGTTGACCATGTACATTTGTGGTGAGAAAGAAAATTGTGACACAATTTATATTGACTTAGAAGCATCCAATAACATATCTACAAATTTTACAATTTCATATAGTTCATTTATAATATATTCTCAAGAGCATTTGCACTAATTTCATCCACCATAATATGGATATATATATATATTGTACAATTACATGGTGTTGACATCATTATCTTCCAAACTAAAATACATAAAAAATACACGTTGGACGTACACATTCCAACCTCATCTTTATTAATCTCACATGCTTCATTGAAATGTAGATTAAAAATAACTCTACATAACCACCAAATATAGAGGGAAAATAAAACGTAACTTTCCCGAAGCAAGACAAAAAAAGACTAAATATGTAGATCATGTATGAAAGAAGTCTACTTTTGACATTGTGATGGACATTTGTGTCTTTGACCACATCGAAAATTGATGTGCAAAGATTAATGCATCATATATAGGGCTGTCAAAATTTGTCCGAACCCGTGCACCCAGTTGTATCTGACCTGGAAAAATCTGGGTTCAGGTGTTAATTGTGATGTTTCGTGTCAGTTTTAGGTTTAAGATTACATGTCTGAATTTAAACTGGGTTGTTTCGGGTCAAAAAATCGGACAAAATTTGGTTCTAAATACTTACTTATATACCTATATTTATGAGATGCATGCTATATTTTGAAATAATACATGTGTTGTTTTGGTAAAATATATGTGATAATTAAACATATATCAATTATTTGATGTGATCTATGTATTTCTTTTAATAGTATTTTGATATTCCTATTGTGTTAAAATTTACTTATTTGTTAGATAGCACTAATGATGTCTTTATTACATGGATATTGTTATGATATGGTATATGTTTTTAGTATATACAATACAGTCATCTAGATTGGTATGTTGGGCTATATTTGGATGTAAATATGTGTCATTTTAGTATTTTATATGTGATGTTGCAATAATTTTGATGTGATATATGCATTGTTTTAGTATGATATATGTGATGTTGCACCTATGTTGAAATTTTCTTATATTTAGGTGATATTAATGATTTTCTATTGGTATTATTTTCTCTAATAAAAGAAAAGGAAAAATAATATTGTGATTGTTTGATATTGTATGATCATTGCCATCTTTGTTAGTTTATTTTAGATAATAAAATTATTCACAACCGTGTAGATAATTCTATCTAAAAATATATTTTTTAAAAATCATCTTCAAGTCTGGTTTTAAATTTGGTCTGGGTTTATAAGTTTCGATCCGGGTCGGTTTTGGGTTGAGAGGTATGAGTAAAATCCATATTCGACTTAGGTTTGGATTTGACACTCAAATAATACAAACAAGATTTTTTGATCCAGAACGAACCAAATCCGATTTTTGACACCCCTAATCATATACAGTAAAAGTGCATACTCAATAAGATAAGTTAAGGCATCTTGTACTCTCTCTTCTTGTCCCTCTAAATACATTTTTCTTATTGTATTTAGTTGCTTCAAATTTAGAAGTGCTTTATGTATTAGTATCAGGAGAAAAGACTGATTTAATATTTATATTACAAGTAGAAAAATGTCATTTGTTAACTAATTAAAAAATAAAAGTATGGGAAAACTACAAATTATTAATTACTTTGGTGTAGGGTTTGCTACTTTAATACCATAAATGTATCACACATTTGTCTTCAATGCATGAATATAAGTACATTGTGGATTAGATAAAAAATAATTAAGTTTATTTTATATTGGAGTAAAATGAGTCATGTAGAAAAATCATGTAGAAAACATACTAAACATATTATTAACAAACAATACAATAACTATGAGTATCGGTGACCAGACATTCTACCAATAAGCAAGCATGAAATAATTGAATTATCTAGATGTTCATTCTGTACTTTATCACAAATCTTAATTATGAAAATGTAGTTTTTTATATAAAGAAGGAAAAATTATATATCTAAATTCAGTGATAGGACAAGACCTTGTATACATCAATAAAAATAGAAATTCTCCACAACCTTCTTGTCCTCCTCGCAAAGTCCAAATAGCTTACACTATACATGTCTTGCTGAATACTATAGTGCATTGTCCAACATCACGAATCAAGATCTCTGCATTTTGCATTTCCTTTACAGACATCTGGAAATCATACAACGTGGATGGAGATATATACCTATACACATCTCGATAGACTTCAAATGGAATAAACGACAAGCACATAAGGGAACACAACTAGTTTGAAGATTGTCTTCACACTGCTCCAACAACTTAATACGCACAACGGTAAGTTAGAGGGAGAAAGCTCCAACTTCTCTCTAGATTTTTTCATCTGGTTCGTCGTCTTCCTTGGTCGGTGCCTCCTTCCTCCCCCGGCGTGCTCCTGCCGCCTCTTGCCCCATCTTGTCAGTGGCAGAAAAGTCCATCCTTCGCTCTTCGGGATTCTGCTTCTCCCAAATCAGGTTCCAAAGAAAAAATCCCTTCTCAGGTGTCTCCTTCCACTCCCGATGAGTTCCCGCCACCTCTTGCTCCTTCTCGACTGTGGCAGCGAAATCCATCCTTCTCTCTTCGGGAATCTGCATCTCCCATTTCAGGGTCCAAAGAAAATCCATTCTTAGGTAACTACATCCCCCGTTTTTTCCTTGCATGTTGATGGTACCAACTCCTTGATCGGTTTCAGTGCTTGTTGAGCTTGATCTTGCTACATCTGGTCTAGCAGCATCAACGCCTCTGCCTTCTTGGTCTTAAGCTTCCAGGCTTCGCCGATCAAGTTCCATCACCCCCTACCTTCTCTTCGCTTTAGGCGGCGATACCCTGTACCTTCATCAGGCCTCTTCTAACCAATGTGCAATAAATTTTGAGTTTATCCACATCATTTTGCATCTCACCTCGTGTATCCCAAACGGCCCTAGGTGCATGCAAAAAATATCTCATTGATTACTCCTTTCACTCTTTCCATTCTCTCTGTCGGTTGCCAGATCAAATCAACATAACTTTTGGCCCAGACATCAGCAATAAAGCCCCACCAAATGATCTGATAACAACATGAGAACAAGAGGCGTCCTCACCCTCGCCTCATGCATAAAAACATCGTGCATGCAAAAATCAGGCAAGATAACAACCTTCCGTCGCGCTCTGAAGAAGCAAAAACCCTTGGTTCCCAGCAACAACACAAAAACCTCAACATCTCCAAACAACATGAACTCCCGCTTTCCCTACATCGAAATCCAACTCACTGACCCTTCCTTTTCATCAAGCATCCCTTTGCCACGAGCCTGGATCTATCACAAGCTCGACGTCTCTCCTGGTACCAGCATGATCAATATCGGCCACCACTCCTTCCAGGTTCAGATCACATGGTCTACCCCCTCGGAAACAACCCGGGGTAAAAAAGCCCCCTTCCTACTCATCTCGGAAGGCTGGAGCGATATGCGCAAGGAACTGAACCTTCAACCAGAGTGGTCATTTTTCTTACAACCGATAGAAAATCGCACATTCCGTGCCTGGGTTCGAGACTTCGTCCACAACTCTCCCCCATAACTTGCCCACCTCTATAAAAAACATGATCAAGATAGTTCCTCATCTTTCAACTCGGCGGACCAACTCTTTGTCAGAGCTGAATATCAACCCCCCATGGGAGCAAAATCTTGGCCCATCTCCATCTCTTCAGGATTAGAGGATGAAGAAGATGATGTCACATCACCCTCGGTTCAACAACATTGTTCTATCGCTGAAAGGTACAAGCTTTTTCCCTCCCCACCTTTTAAAGGTAAAAATTACAAGCCAAAATTATCTTCCTTATATAAAACCCTTCTTCCCAAATCTCCCCTGATTGGGGAAATCATCCCTAAGGACATCACTCGCCTAAACTCTTTTTTCCCGTCCTGGGCCATGCAAAATCTTCCCTCCTCATAAACAATACCCTAGAAAAATCCCCCACCGCCCATATCTGGACCCCGGTCCCCCCAAAAAAACATTTTCGAGCCCTTTTCTATTTTCTCTGCCACAAGAACAACCACTCAACTTCCAAATGTTATTCTCGACGCTCTTGCTTCGGTTGCGGTCATCTAGGGCACATAAAAAGGTTCTGTAAGGCCTGCCTTCTCCCTAACAGGGACAAATACCAACCAAACCTCTATTACTCCTACATGCACACTCGCTCGATCAAAATCTCGCCTTTCCAAAGAAGTTCTGCTGCCCCAAAAAGACATTTTTCTGACCCCTGGCACAACGCTGCTCCCACCCATCATCATTACCTTTCAAAAAACCCTTTTGCATGCCTCGCAAATCTCCCGCCCGAACATGCAGAAGATACCCCTCCTTGTCGCTCGATCACAAACACCCAACTCCCCCTATATCTAAACCCTTTCACTCGCCTAGAAACCTTTCATCTGCAAAGCACAACCCACAACAAAAAAACCCTCCTCCTAAGACCCCTCCTACTAAAACTCTCTGTGAAAACCATCCTTCCACCTTACCAACCATGAAGGTCCCCGACCACCTAGAATATGCCATTGCCCTAGATCTCCCTACAAACTCTATGCATTTGCTCAAAGTCTTCTCTCTTAGAAGTATCCTAGTTTCAGTTGAAAATAACATGGACAACAACCCTATCAATGTCTTAGACATCACACGGGCCTTAGCTCTTCTTCTTCCTGGTCACACTATCCTCAAACCACAAATCTTCTCGCCCACCCAGCTGATTTACACAGTCCCTGAAGGAACAAAGATTAATCATCTTTTTAACCAAGTTCTCACCATTCCATGTGGCTCGAGCTTTATCATGGCTAGACTATCAAAATGGTCTGCTGACTCTGGTTTTTTCCCTGCCCCTGCTGGCGGCTCAGACTGGGTAGCCATTTCAAATCTCCCTCCCCATCTGTGGGAGATTGAGATTTTTAGAGGCATCACTCATTCTATCGGGGCCACTCTCCAATATATCTGCCCAGAAACGCTACACCCTACTCAATACATCAAAGCATACTGCCTCTTTTCAGTCAAAGCCACCATCTCCCTACCACCATCCATCAACATTAGAATTAGCGAGTCCATCTATCATCTAAAACTTGTAGCTGAACAACCTACTATAAACAGCTCTGCCTTATTTGACCTTTCTTCTCATCCACCATCTTGGTTTAGCCCAAATAAAGATAAAATCCCTATCTCACATTCCAGGGCTTCACTTGACAGAAACCATGTTTGGATTAGGAAAACCTCAAACTACTCTAAAAACTCCTATCACCTTCCAAATAAGAAAAGAACCAGATCTCCTGAACCCTCTCTCCCTGCTAACAATTTCAAACCCAGAAGCAACACTTTCCCATCTCCTTCCTCAACGAAGGAAAGCTACCATTCACCAAATAAAAACCATCAAACAACCTTGTTCCAAGACTCATCTCAGCACAAGAATGATAACTCTTTGCAGAGTTCGGAACAGGAGAGCCCTCAGCAGAAGCCCAACTCCAGCTACCTACAAAAGATCTTGCAGCCAAACCAAATCGACTCCAAAGGCTCCAGCATCATCAACAGATCAAAGAAAGGTAACCCTCCTCCTTGCTCTTTCAGTAATGTTTCCTCTGCGACTTCATTATCAATAACTCCTTCTTATCAAAAAAAATTAACAAAGATTTTAATACAATAGAAGATCTAGCCTCTTGGTCAAACTTAAAAAGCTTCACATCTTTTGCAAATAAGATAGGCTTTTATCTTGAAGATGACGATGACGCACACAATGTACTTAACAATCTTGAATCGTTCATGGGATGGACGAAGAAAAGGTGTTAACCGGCTAGCACATTTTTTGTGTTTATCTGTTTAGCCTTTTTGATCTTTTTCCTCCATCATGAAAATTTCATCTTGGAATATTTGTGGTGCTGCAAATCTTCAAAGGATAAAAAAAATATGTTCCCACATCTATAAAATCAATATCGATCTCATTACCATCCAAGAAACTAAAACCTTTCTTACCCCCTTTGCCCTCAAAACTATCGGTGGTAATAGAATCACAAACTGGATTCAACTACCCCCTAAGGGCTTCAAAGGTGGTATCATTGTTGGCTTCAACAACCCGACTCTAATCTCACAAAACTCTTCCATCCTAAACTTCTCCATAACAATTGATTTCAAAAATCTCTCTGATGGTTATCTTTGGTCTTTCTCTGGTATCTATGGGGAACCAGGGTATAATAAATCCCTTTTCCTTGAGGAACTAAACTACCTCATTACAAATTATCACTTGTCACCCTGGGTTCTTGGCGGAGACTTTAATCTTATCACCCAGAGCTCAGATAGGCACAATTCAAATTCCTCTTCCTTATCGATGACAGCGGTTGATAAAAAATTCTATCAGATGCTAACAAACCACTCTCTGGTCGCCTTTTTACCCTCTAATGCCTTATATACATGGTCTAGAAACCAATCTTTTGCTAGACTTGATCATTTCATTTGTACAAATCTTTGGGAAGACAAACACCCTCTCTCATCTGTCTATATCTCCCATAGAACCATTTCAGACCACTTCCCTTTAATTCTTGAAACTGCTTCTTGCTCTTGGGGTTCTCGACCCTTCAAATTTGAAAACAGTTGGCTCTCCATGGATAATTTCTCCAGATATTGTCTTGAAGCTTGGACGCTTGCCAACCCACAAACAACAAACATTGGTCTTCATATCCTAAACAACACAAAACATATAAAAACTCATAAAATAATAGAAACTTCAAAACCCTTCGACCTTATCTAAACTTCAAAAAAATCTAGAAGACCAGTTTCTCATTGTAGACAAAGACCCATCTGTTGATCCTACTCTTGTCCTTTCTATAAAAGCTGATCTTGACCACTTAAACAACTGCATTGACACAAGATGGAGACAAAGAGCTAAGATCTCTTGGGCTAAATAAGGAGATAAAAATACAAAAAAAATTCACAAAATTTGCAACCAAAACTTTAGAAATAATGCCATAACCCATGTTATGATAAATGGCAGACTCACATCTCATAAACAATCCATTATAACACATATAAAAAACCTTTTCAAAAATATCTTCAATAACAACCACAATCCTATTTGTCTCAACAAACTTCAATGGAACACCATTTGTCAAAAGAAAATAAAAAACCCTCAAGATCTCATCAAACCCTTCACCCTTGAAGAATTACAATATGCTATCTCTGACCTTGGTAAAAATAAATCCCCTGGACCTGACGGTCTTAATGTGGAATTCTATTTGGCTAATTGGAACCATTATAAATATGATTTTCTTGCCTTTTTATCTGCCTTCCACGCCAGTTCAAACCCACAAAACATCATCAAATACATTAACAAAACTTTCATCACCTTGATAAAAAAAATAGTCATCCTGAAATCATCTCTCACTTCTGACCTATCAGCCTTATAAATACCTCATACAAAATCATCGCAAAAACTTTAGCTAACAGGATCAAACCTCTCATGGAAGACATCATCCCTCTTAACCAATCTGCCTTCCTAAAAAACAGAAGCATACAAGATGCCTTTTTAATGGTTAATGAAACGATTCATCTTTGCCACAAAAATAAATCCCCTCTCTTAGCCATCAAACTGGACTTTGAAAAAGCCTTTGACTTTGTAAACTGGCAATGCCTGTTAAATACTCTTAAGGGCTTTGATTTTCCTGACAGATGGATCTCTTGGATCCATGTTTGTATATCAACAAACCACTTCTCCACTATCATCAATAGTGTTCCTTTTGGTTATTTACATAATTCTAATGGACTTAGACAAGGGGACCCTCTCTCTCCTTACCTCTTCATCATCCTAACCACTATTCTTTCTCACATGATTCAAATGGGAAAACAAAATGGTCTTATCTCCGCTCCCGATGTCTGCAAGGAAAACATCATTCAATTCACAGATGACACCATCATCTTCTCCTCCCCAGAAGAATCCTCAGTTCAAAATATCTTTAGGATCATATGTATCTTCTCATATATCTCTGGGCTAAAAGTAAATATACAAAAATCTTCCATCTTTGGGATAAACATTAATCAATCTTCTTTGGAGCACCTCAAAGACTTCCTAAAATGCAAGACTGAAGATTTCCCAATCAAATATCTGGGTCTCCCCATCACCCCTTATAACATCACAAATGCTATTTGAAATCCCATAATTTCAAAAATAAATTCCAAACTCACAAACTGGGCAAACAACTTCCTCAACCTCTCGGGTAGGCTCACCCTCCTAAACAGTGTCATCACACCAATAACTACCCACTACTTGAGCTGCATTCCCTTACCCTAAAAAACAAAGTCCATTCTAGATAAAATTCAGAGAAATTTTCTTTGGAGCAACTTCCACAAACTGGACAAACTAGGGAAATATTCTCATCTAGTAAATTGGAAAACCATTTCAGCTCCTCTGGAACAAGGAGGTTGGGGCATCATCAACATCGAAACGCACTCGCTCTGCCTTATTGCCAAAATCATTGACAGTCTTATTCAAAACAAAAAGAAAATCTGGACAAATCTCATCAAACACAAATATTATCAAAGCTCACCACCATGGCACCAAATCCATATGAAAACAACCTCCCCGCTTTGGAAATTCATCAATAAAAACATCCAAATGATTTCACAAATCTTAAACACTCCTCCTCATTCACACAAATTTATCTCCTTCTGGTTTGATCCATGGTATGAAAACAACTCTGTTTTTAAATCTCAGACCTTCCTGGTCTATTCCAAATAATCTCCTCAACCTAAGGATTGATAAAGCTCTCTCGCTAATCACCAGTAATAGATCAAATTCCTTTAAAAGATGTATCATATCCTAGGTAAGTCAAAATGAATTCAGACATCTATCATGTTCCATGAAAAACAACACCTCAAATACCATCACTTGGAAATGGGGAAAAGATTATTCAGTTAAACTTGCCTACAATTTCCTCTCCTACAGAGGTATCTCCCCTTTATCTTCAAAGATTTGAAAACAAAAATGGCCACAAAAATACAAAACTTTCCTTTGGCTTCTTTTACACAACAAACTTCTTTCAGGTGATAACATCACAAAAAAGGTTTCATAGGCCCGTTTAGATGTGCTCTTTGTGAAAAAAATAGTGACTCGGTAAGCCACATCTTCTTTAAATGCTCTTTTTCCCAAACTATCTTTTCTCACTTCATGAGCAACTGCCTTCCTGATCTCCAGGAAGCCATTTTCCCCATCCAAACAACACCATTAAGACTTTACAAGAATTTCAAGAGCAGCGATCTTTTCACCACTATCTGCTGGAATCTTTGGAAAGAAAGAAACAATAGAATTTTCAACAAAAAGAAAAATTTGACAAAAAATATTATAACTCAAATAGATGCCAATCTTCACATCCTTGCAAAACTGCACAAAAACTAACATACGGGAGGCAGGATGACTCAGAGGAAGGAGAATCAGAAGCTGCATTTCTTTGTGACCTCAAAGCAATGGTTGACGACGAGACCGGTGTCAGCTTAGTCCAGTAACAATTGTGACTTGTCTTTCTGGATAAAGGGTAGCTTCAATAGCAAACTTTCTAGGATGCTTAATTTTTAAACACCAAGGGGCTTGTTAAGGGGTGCCTCCCCCTCGTTAGCAAAACACTACTCCCATCAGCTTTCTTTCCCTTTCAATTTTCTTTCTATTGCTATTTCAAACTCTATGTTGGTGTTTCACATAAGCAGGTTTTCGCTTGCTTGATGTGCTTTTAATATATAACATTACCTTTCCTAAAAAAAAACTTATTAACTCAATGTACATCCTATGTGGCACAGTGGAGAGGGTTGAGAGACAATAGAGATGAAATTATGGTAGATGCAGGAGGTGTTGTTTATTTTCTTGGCTTCCTGCTACAATTGTGAGGCGAAGAAAAATGTTGAATATCAGATGTATTTCAAGTTAAAAATAGGGAAAAAGAAGTTACATATGATTACCAACAATGGACACCGGTAAGACAACACATTCAGTGATGAAGTATAAGTGTATTTGAAGTTACATACTATTATCCACCACAAAAGCCAAATATGTGTAAAATACAATACAAAGAACTGGAAATATGTTTAAGTTGATCATTCACTTGAGTCCTTTACGGATGGTACATCCATACAGTGGGTGAGATCCACATGATGGGACTTGTAGACACAATTCTTATACCTCCCAACATTAATGATAGACATATCTGATGAAGGATGATATATGATAACATTGAATGTAAATTTCCATCAACAAAGGGAAACTCCATGCACTGTGTGGCGCCATATACTTTGACTAACAACTCTTGTCGTAGCTGCGATTTTGTATCAGCATTTAGCTTTGGATGACTTTGACCGAGCTATGCCTATCAAAGAATTGTTGCTAGATATGATTCCCGCCCATTAAATGAAGTGACATAGTCGGCCATCCTTGCTAATTAGCAGCCACAAGTATCATGTCAAAGTTCTTGACTATGACGTATTGGCTATTATACAATATGTATTTTGAATACTCGAATGTTGACAAAAAAAACTGCTACTGTATAGCTAGGAGCCAACCAATTTTTTGTTGTTGCAGTTTATACATGGGTCTCAGCGCCCCTTCATACCTGTTTTGGTGGGAGAGGTTGTCCATGATAAATAATTAGTATGTGAAGTAAATGGTCATCAGTGAAGAATTTGAGAAAGTCGTTGACGTTCTCATCCTTAAAACTGCAAAATATGATTGCGCTGAGGGTGAGGCAGAGGGAAAGTCGGAGGGGCCCTAATCCACAGTCTTGGTGTTGAGCATGTGCATCTATGGCAAAAAATAAAGATAAAATAGAAAGATCGCATCTCTCTGGTAGAGAGATAAAGATCAAATAAAAATATTGTGTTAAGAGAGTTGTAAAATAAATCAACTGAATTGCAGATTTTTTTTATTAAAGCACCCATGAGACAGACGAACTTACAATAATGATGAAGAGTGCCCTATATACAGAGACGGTAAAGCAGACACAAACCCTACCTAGAACCACCATGCATTTGGAATTGTGCCGGATCAGCATGGTCAAGATGATGATAATGCCGAACATGGTGACATTTAGGCATAGGATGACTTTGATCTTGTTTGTCTGCACACTAACACTCATTTATTGTTTAATCACATGTAGAGCATTTGATCAAATTTAGGAATTACCTTGGTCTTTCTTGCCGTAGAGATATGGAACATGAGGACCTAAACAGTCTTGATGACGATGAGGATGATGTCAGCCAAAGCTTCACCTTGGCACAATATATCCACAACATGGCGCTGAACAAAGACAATACATAAGACCAGAACCCTTCTTCATCTTCTTCTTGTAGATGCAGTAGAAGTTACAACTTCAGACTGTCGAAAACCTCTAACTGAGTGGGAAGATAGAACAGAGACAACCCTGTGGTGGGACGGCTCCATAGTGAACTAATGTCAAAGCGAAGATAGATAAATTATAGATAAAAGGAGAAGGAATGACAAACTGCATTGTGCTGGAGTTAATGTGACGAAGAGTGGAGATAAGTTTAATGGACTATGTACTGCAAGGAGGATAACAAAATTGAATGTGACTTGGAAGGGTGGGGCGAAAAAGGAAAATTACACAGTAAAGACGGTTGGCAGAAGTGGTATTTGTCAACAAAGCCGTCAGAATTTTAAGGAACATGATAAAGTTTGATAACCGTCTGGGTGGCGCGAGTAACGTGGGATGTTTTGAACTTGTTATTTAGCGGAGAGGTTGTTGCGCGGGTGGGGGGGGGGGGGGAAGAAAGTTTGTATCTATTAGAATTAGGAAAATTCGTGAAAAAAGGGGATAACAGAGAGAGTGAACGACATAGGAACATTTTAAAAAAGACGCACTCTAATTGATTCGTGGTTTTTAAAAGAGAAGATAACATATATTCGCAGCCAGTTTAAACATTCGCCTTTTTTATAGTAGTATATATATATTTATATCTATACTACTTTTAAAAAAAATGAATGTTTGAAAACAATTGCAACAACGTCACTTCTACACTATACAAACCGTCCAACCAATCACGTTTCAGCTTTTTCAAAATGCTGATTTCTCCTTCATCCTCTCCTCACACGGTTCCTCTCAATTTTACTTTTTATTTTTTTTCAAAAAAGAAAAGGATAAGTCCTCCCCAATATTCTGGTTGTAACTACTCCCCATGTTATCTCATCACGTTTCCAACATCTCCTCAACATATTCTCTCTCTCTCTCTTTTGTCTCCAACCACCCACCATTATCCCCACACTCCCCACTCCCAATACTCTCCACACTCCTCATTCATCCGAAATCTAGGGACATGAGCAACGCAAAAACTATCTAGCAATATCAGATAACCCATGTTCACGACTGACAACGCGCGGATGGAGAAGCCCCTCGCTCTTCCACAATATAACCGTGAGCAGCTGCATCTAGACCAAGAAGGCGATGGGAGGTAGAATCACAGTGTTGGAAGTCACGTTCCGGAGTGCCAAGAGCCACTAAAAGTGAAGGCGAGATCATCCCCATGAAGAGCCGTTGTGGTGGTGTGACACGACGTCTCTGGGTATTATGAACAACTGTGAAAGAACCATTACATACATTCTTCCCATCACTCTTTACCACTTGTTGCAGAAACTCTCTTCCTCTCCTGTTTCCATGAGTATGTCCCCTTCTCTATCAATTAACCATCTTTTTTTGGTTATAAAATTATTTACTCCTACCGCCGTCTTTACGAATATAGATGTGAATTACAAGTTTTACAACACAAGGTAATGATCAATGTGCAGCCTCTGTGAGCAGAGAATGGAAGCACACACAGATTGGCCATATCCAAATGTCGTGGGACTTCATCTTGGGAAACGACGACTACCGCAATGAGTTCTTGGCAAAGCTCATGCCCCTGGATGAGGACAGTCGACCAACAATGGCTGTCCATGAAGTCGTTTCTGCAGGATGTCGAGGTGGTCGTCTTTACTTTCATGCACAACACACCTTTCCACATCTACTATTGGTCGGGCCCAAAGGCGGAGATGAACAACTACGACTTGAGGGATGTGGAGCCTATTTGGATCCAATAACATTCTCAAGGACCTTCATGCCGCTTAATCAGTCCCCTGCCATGTGAAAGTTGGTTGTAGGTCACCACATTATTCGTAGTGTCAGTGAGTATGGCGAGACAGGGGAGCTCTTGAACCTTCTTTTACAGTCCAACAGTGTGGATCTGTATATCAACGACGAACACTGCCTGGATATGTACATCAACGTCGACCACTGCTTGCAACACGTTAGGGGCCAAGACGACCTCATCAAGTATCTCACTGGCGGAGGAGGGTCCAAAGCCAACGCCAATGAGGTCAAGTTCTTCCACGACGGACGAGCTTTCATGACCCTGCAAATGAGACGGAGAACCTAGATTTTGCATTCTACAACTTCTATGGACAGGTGTTGCACAAGTCCAGACTGACCAAACAGTCCCACTCTTTCACATAGATTATTAGCATGAGTGCTTATTAGGATCGCCTATTAGAGAAGAGGGAGGTTATTTGTCTAATAGTTGCTGTAGCTAATGGGGCACCAGAGTTAGCCAAGCCACTGGAAGTTGTTGTATTGGTTGAAACATAATGAGTAACACATTTGTAAAGAATAAAAACATTTCGACATACATTGATGTATACATGCAAGATGGGATTAGTCAATTCATTAGTAGTATAGAGCACTATGTCGATACTATTACGAGTAATATGTATTGCGAGTTTTGCTTCATTATTTCTGTACAAGTAGTGAAAGTTCACACATGCATATTCTCTTGAGAAGTACAACTCATAACTTTACTGTCATTCATGATCTCACCTCACCTTTAAATATAAGAAACAATGATTACAACTGATAGTCAGACGTATAAATATGATAGCATGGTATTTAGAGTTTACAAGCATCTCCTTGATAGTCGTTCCTCCTTTTTACCTACTTCATAGTGTACATTTTTCTTATTTCAATTTTTCTTGATGTAATAGGCTTAACATAATAGATGTCACATGTTGGCAGTTAACTTGACAAGCTTGATGACCAATTTCATGACATCAAATTCGTTAACATCTATTGATGATTTTTTTTTCAGTTGCAGACACTTTGGCATTATATTTCAAAAATAGCTGACTAATATGCATGTTCTTTTGAAACCTGAAAAATAACATGCAACTAGGCGTGTATCCTTAGACAAGGCAACTAGATGTACTTTTATGATCTTTAATCCTTGACAAACTGAGTCTCACTATAAAAAAATACTAATAAATCTTAATTCGACAAAAATTTATAGCCACCATTTTTTCCCAAATTATGTTTTTAATGTAATTCATCATAATTATATATGCTAACTATTTTCTCAATTGCATAACAAGTACTTAATTACTCAAAATCTCAAATAACTTATAGTGATTCATGTATAAAAGAAATACATCACTAAGTATATCAAGTGTTTTACTCTATTTAAAAAAGATATAATACTAAATGATTCGTTTTATTTGACATGTGCATGGGCACGTGTCTGTTTACTAGTATTATAAAAAGAGTGAATAAGTCCAACTAATTACTATAATGTCACGTAACTGCCTTAAAAAATTCTTAATCAATCAGAGTTTAGCATTTTCAGAATGCCTCAATCTCGTGAGTTCTCTCTCTTCTCAGTTTTTTTTTCACGGAATTGTTGTTCTTCTACTTGTTTTTTTGGCAACAACTCCCACTTCTACACGTTCTCTTAGTAGAAAACTAAAACTGCTCAAAACCGAGATAATAATCAGTTACCGACGGTCTCTTCAATTTGCATAAAAAAACATGTTCAATATAAACTTGCGCTCACGGTACCTCACCATTTTGTCCACTATCTGCCACCACCACTTCACTAAACAACATCAAAATTCAGTTAACGAGCACGTCAACCACTTCTCTACCTGCATGGTCATCCACGTCTACGATTGAGACTACCACGTGAAAGAGGGCTACAACCATATGAGGAAGTTCAAATGTTGAACACTCCCTTCACCTGAAGTTTGACGTTAACCAACTGTTGCAGCAAATAGACCGAAAGCTATCCATTTTTGGGGATATGACCGAGGAGCAGGAGGAGATGCAGTGAAGTAAAACCAAATCATTCTTTATAACAGGACACTTATTTGAAGAAAACAAACTAGATGAGTTATTCTTTCCGTTGTATAATGATGTGCTTTCCTTTGTTTTATAAACAATCTATACAAATAGCTATAGCTTGCATCTAGATACGACGAGGATATCAGTTAACATTTCTTATTATCCCAGGGGAAACACTAACCCAGGTGTTGAGCGACTCAATTGTCCTCAGAGGAACACTAGAGCACCAGCTCAGAACAAGTGTGTCTGAGGGTCTAGAGCCAATGGATCCCAAGAGTAGAGTTCTTGAACTATCACGGGCCAGAAGGTGGACCTGCCTGTGTAACTGCATGCCTCCGAGATAGGGTCAGGGGTGACGGGGAGGCTTCTTGGCGGCCGGAGTGGTATGTTGCGGTCGAGTATGTTGGGTGGTTACTCCTGTAATGAGGTGGCCGGAGGCCCAACAAGGGCAGGGATGACTGCAACCATGGCATTTAGATAGGTTCCAAAGGATGCCTTGGTATTGGAATAGGAATAGATGTCAGCGTTAGTTTTACTATGCATGCCTGCTCACAATACCGCTACCTGTTGACAAGGTAAGCTTCTAAACTGGTTCTTTGCTTGCTTAACTTATTACCAGTGTTGGCTAAACGACAGGTGGGCGGGGACGGAAAAATGGTCTTCCAGGTCCATTGAATTTGAAATTCGGGTGCACATAGTGGTGATTCCGGGGAGACGACGGGAGGGCAGCGTACAATGCGGTTGTGTGGGAAATCTACATATTCAGAAAAAGAGAAAAGATACTTCGGCATCCTACTATGATGATATTGGTTTTAGTAGCCTCTTTATTTTGCAGGTATCAATTCATGTTAAGAAACTTTATCACCACATCTGTTAGGATCCGTAGAGAGATTTATCCCATCAAACCACTAGGTATTCCTTAACCATGACGCCTGGATCCGTGCATGGAGAAGATGGAAATGGAGGCATCCTCACATGGAGGGCGGCATCCCTGTTTCCGGAAAACCTGTACAAGATTGAGGTAGAGCCAACTGTAGGAAGGAATCATATTGCAAGGAAGAACAACACGGCGATGAGGATGAGTAGTTATTTGGAGAACATGTACATGTCGTTGTGTTGTCAGAAGAGGTATGTTTTGACGAGCGTACTTGTCTAACAAACATGTAGTTTGTTTAGTTAATCTTTTAGTGTTTTCCAAGTTATCCTTTACATTTTCAAATATGAAAGGAGGCGAAGCTCTCATTATCCAATAAATTAAACATATAAAAGTCATGTTCTAAATATCTCTACCCTAACCAACATCCAATAATTAAGGTAGCATACTTTCCCCATTATGTTAAGGAAATTTTCTTCAACCTTTCAGGCATCCGATACAATGAAAGGAGCACTGTGACTTCATGAAGTTGTTGTTGCATGCATTGTTAACACTATCAAAGAAAATCCCAAATATGTAGTCGTTTCTTTAGTATTCCACTTTGTAAAGTAAAATATCTCTTGCATCTTACTATCACAACACTAAAGTCAATATTTTCTTTAGAAAATTATGTAATCGCACAATATACCACATCTGTCATCGTTACCAAAATTTTGATTTGTATGGATCTATATGATGTACTTGGAAGGTAGATGTACAAGGACATTGATGTATACGGAAAGATAAGAGGATTCCTATCTTTTAATGGATCTTATATGGTAATATATTTATCAACATTGATTTCAAAACTGACCTGGCCTACACATATGATGTGTGAATTTGCTAATATTAACTGATTGATGAGGTGTGGTTGCATGGCGCCTGGCAATGCAGAAGAGCTTTCGGGCTGATGAGGCCTCAAATAACGGATGGACGAACTGAGTGCATGATATATGAGGCGCACCCAATGCTGCTTTCAAGTGTGCGTGTAGGTCGTAGATTTTCTTCATGTAGCCTAACATCCACCAGGCGACTGATAGGTGGACAACGCTTGACAAAATATTTCAAGCCAGCTGCTCTATGGACCCATGTGGTAAATCTACATGTAGTGGCCTAGCCTAAGATCTATGCTACTGATACATTCACGGATAGGAAGGCCATGTTCTGTGCTACTAATACATTCAGGATCTTGAAGAAGAAAGTGGCTATGGGCATGTTCACTTCGTGCTAAACATATGTATGTCTATTCTCTCCAATCGAATGTTGCAGTTTTGCTTGGGATTTTGTCGACTTCTGTTAATAGCCTGACTATCAGGCAACACTCCTTCTAAACAAAAGTCGTCACTTTCTTCATCATGGCTCTTGCATGTACGATTGGGGAATGGTTCTATGGTGTGTATCTGCTACAACAAGTAAATGCTTGAATAAATGTTGTATTTGTCCTTTTTCAACTCATACACTTATGAGTACATGCTTTCAACTGTGGATTTTTTTAAACCAAAAAAATGCTTCAACCGGGGATTTTTTCCCATATATAAAATACCTTATTTTCCTTACATATGTTTGACTCTTTATTAGCGTCGCTTGTGGTCCTTACAAGAAAATAAGGTTTCTAAAGAAATAGTGAATAAAGTTAATAGAAGTTCCCCACTTTAATTTTCCCTTATCAATTGTCAGATATTGACCATAGAATGATATATAGCACTTTTCATGATCATCAATGCTCATACACTTCTCTTTTATGCATTATGTAAAATAGGGTTTTGGATTTCCAGTAAGAGGAAGCATAAAACTGTATACATCTAGAAATAATGTTATGCAAGTTGCACAAGTTTACTAATTTTGATTTAAGCTAAACCTTCTCTGATCATATGTATTAGTAATATTGATTTTAAAATATGGCTTATAAAAACAAGTCATTAGTGTTATGGTCCTCCTTTAAAAACCATTGATACTATGGAATAATATTGTCTTATGAAAATATGTAGTTAGTGTTATACGATTTATTGTTTTCTATACAATCATCAACATTAGTGATCAGTAGTAATTTCACCTTCAAATAGTGTATATAGTAGTTTAGGTTTTTTTGACATCTAGGTTGACCCCCTTGAAGGGATCCTACATGTATGAAAAAGTATACATGATAATCTAGACATTTAGTCTCCTTAGTAGTTTCTTTGCTTTATTCGGCATGCATGCCTTCAAAAGTCATGTTTCATACCTTCAATTTAAAATTTAACTTCTTAAAATTAGATTTATATAATGTACTTATCAACATCAAATTTATTTCTATGTATCACATGGAGACAAGTGAGTGATTTTATATATTACATACAAAAGGCTCCTCCTATGAGACATAACCTATCAAGCAAAAGATGTTAAAATGTATTATCATGACCATATATTTATCCATATGACTCAACAGTGACAAAGAATATGAAAAGGATGATAAGCAATCTCATGTTGAATGAGTTTGTTTATAACATGAAAATATAATTTTAACTAGACTCTATGGGAGTTACTACTTATGATGAATTTTTAATCAATGTAACCATCATTAAATTAAACATTCTATCTCCTATTGATCTATGTATATATGTATATATAAATCTCAATCATTTCAATTAATAACACACTTCAACATTTGACATTGAAATTTCACATTTTACGAGGTTTCTTCTTTTATCTATAGTAAATAAAAAATTTAAATTAAATTTACGTGATACAAGTTTTAAAAATATGATTCAAGTAAAAAGCACCCTTTTAGACTTTTAAAGTTAAATATATTAAAGTAAACTTCCAGAAAATTGATTTATGTCAAGTTAAAAGAGATACAACTATTTTAAATTAAATGTTATGTTTTATATAATCATACAAGAAAAAATAATATTCTTTATAATAGGTATTGGACCTGCCAAAAAAATATTAATTATAGTTTTACATATAGATGGCATCATGAAACCTTATTGCTAATTATAATAATATATTGTTAATAATAAGGACATCTCACATGGTATCGGCATCACTTGTGCTAAAGCATTAATGTCTTCAAAATAAACCAAGTGTCTATTTTGTAATATATGAAAAAGGATTACTTTTACAAATAATTTTATAATATATATGTATATATATATATATATATATATATATATATAATGTGATACATGCATGTGCACGTGTGTGTTTACTAGTATTATATATATATATATATATATATATATATATATATATATATATATATATATATATATATACTATAAAAAGAGTGAATATTTTTTACTAATACTATAATGCCATTGACCAATTAGATTTCAACACTCTCAAAATGCAACACGCTCCTGATCTCTCTCTCTTCTCTCCTTTTTTCAAAGCTTTTACAATTTCCAATCGAAGTTTACTCCTAAAAAACATAACTGATCCCAAGCACGTCTCCTTGCCCATTCTCCCTCTAACTCTCGTATCATCCCCCTCCTATAACTGCTTACAACCTCTATCTTTGTCTCTTCGTATTGGCATCCCCACGGTCCATATTCATCTCCATGTTCCTATAAACAATACCATCATTATCTGAGTGATCTTGAACAAAAACATAACTGATTACCATATTAAATGCAATAATATTATCTCACTGGACATTTCATCTTCCTATCACACTCTCGCAACATCATCGACCTTACCCGACCGCTGTGGAGCAGATGGTTTGGCTCGGTTTCGAATCCTACCGTTGTGCAGCGTATTTACCATCTCTTGCGTCATCCAGGCTCTGACACCTGTTTGGAGGGGGGGGGGCTTCGGCCCCTGTAGATCTAAAAAAAACATCATCGACCTCTTCCTCTTCCACCAAAAATGCCTCTGCGGCTAGCTCCTCCCTTTCTGCACTCTGCCCCATTGACAATGCCCTCAAAATGCTAACGAACGTCATCCTCATCGACAGTATAACTGCTCCAACAATAAGGTCATCACCCCTGTTGTAAAATATAAAGCACAAATCACGCAATGTGTTCCATCAACATTTCTTTCTCCACTGTTGTGCGTGCTTGTAACATCGTAGCTTTGATGTGGTTGCACCTGCACATAAATGCTCAGTTTAGGTGTCGAGGTACTCTACAAAACCTATTTCTTACAATGGCGTTTCCTTTACAGGTCGATGGTGAGGAAAAAGATCATCTTCATTTTTCTAGATGTAGCGATGGAATTCTGAAGGTAAGATGCCGACCTCACCATTCAATCAAATTTTGGCAAAAAAACCAAAATGGCACGTTTGGCCATTTTAATTCCCATAATAGCACGTTCTTGAACTTAATTTCCAAAATGACACATTTGGGGGCAATGCGTCCCCTGTGGAGGCACATTGCTTTCTCGCGAGGCAATGCGTCCTGTTCCAGGACGCATTGGCCCCATACAGGGGCAATGCGTCCCGGACCAGGACGCATTGGCCCCATACTGGGTCGCAGAGCAATGCGTCCTGGTCCGGGACACATTGCCCCTATGTGGGGCCAATGAAGCCTGATGCGGGATACATTGCTAGCAATGCGTCTCACATGGGGACACATTGAGTAATGCGTCCGCATGCAGGACGCATTGTTGTTTTACAATTTTTTTTCATTCATTACTATTCTTTAATGTATAATGTTTTTATATTAACAAAATTGATTATATTTTCACATTTACTATTTTTTCACTTGTATTTGAATGTCTATAATATAGCCAATTATTATAATTTTGTTAATTTCAATAGCTCCGAACATGCATATAGATTATAGAAGTGGTATTGCAACCAACAGTAGTTGCTTCCTAATTGATTATATAAGAAGAAATTAATCTAAAAAATGAGATATCATTAAAAACAAGGTTAAAATATGAACCAACTTGACGAGAAAATAATACACAACAGAACAATCTGATAGATCCAAAATGAACCAATATGATATCATAATATGATAGATCCATATATAAGCCAAATAAATGCATGAACAAAGGTATATATACAACACTACACAACATGTATGTATATTAACAACATTGATTATATTTGTACATTTACTATTCTTTCACTTGTATTTGAATGTCTATAATATAGTCAATTATTATAAATTTGTTAATTTCAATAGCTTTGAACATGTAAATGGATTATAGAAGTGGTATTGCAACCAACACTAGTTACTTCCTAATTGATTATATAAGAAGAAATTAATCTAAAAAAATGAGATATCATTAGAAACAAGGTTAAAACATGAACCAATTTGATGAGAAAATAATACACAATAGAACAATCTGATAGATCCAAAATGAACCAATATTATATCATGATATGATAGATCCACATACAAGCCAAATAAATGTCTAAACAAAGGCATATATACAACACTACACAACATGTACAAAACTATGAAAATCTAAGCACGTCCTCCACGCCCATGACGTCCTCTCCCACCTCCCTATACATCTAGCTCCTGAGTACCGAAGTCATGTAGAGATGCCTCAATGGGGGACAACTGCGTAGTAGTAGGCTGATGAGGACCAGGAAAGTAATGAAAAGCTGGAGGTGGGGTGAGGGGTCTCTGAATACTAGGATGTGGGGCATCAGGTGGGGTGCATCCTGAGAAATCAAATGGAGTCAGTGAGTATGTGACATAGGATGGTGGTCGACTGTCATGAATAACTGGTGATGGGAGTGAAGTGTATGGAACAGAAGAAGGACCTTCTCCATAGTAGGATGCTGGTGGAGGTGGGGTGATGTATGAGGAAAATGAACCAGCTCCTAAAAAGTATGGCCCTGTCGGTCCCCATGCCATGAACTGAGAAGTGGGAGTGGGAGTGGGCACAACAGCAGTAATCATAAGAGTAGGAGCAGGAGTAGGAGTCAGGGGTTGTGGTATGAGTGGGTATGGGATCATACGGGCGAGCGTAGTCGGGAAGACTGTCAAAGTAAGTCCCCTGGATGCCATAGATGTCATCTCTGATCTGTGCAGGGGCATGCTGTAAAGCCACTCGGATCCGCACATGTGATTCCACATGTTCAAACAAAGTATGTACAAATAATAAAGACCAATTGCACATATTACAAATAATAAAGACAAATAATAATAATAATTTGTAAAAGAAATATAAATGATGCTTACAAATTGTTGTTGACGATAACTTTATGGGTAGTATGTGGTCGGAGGCTGAGCTGGAGGGGGTAGTACGTACTGGGGATGATACCATTCGTAGTGTGCCTATGGATTGAAGACTGTCTCTACTGGTGGAGGGGAGACTAAGCTCTCACATATGTTGTTCCACAGTTGCACCTCCCGCCTATAATGATGTAACCAGTCCTCAGCCGCATGACCCCTCCCATCTATCCTACTAAGGCGTGGCAACTCCAGAGTAGGTTGTACTTGAATAAATCTAAATTGTCTAAGTACTCTGTCAGGGAAGTGCCACTTTACTACTATGTAGCACAATTAAGGCACTCGCGCCAATCAAATATCCTGACCCTCTCAACATAAGGCTGGAAGTCTCTCTAGAATATTAGCAGTGTAAGGAGTTAACTGTATCTGTTATTCAAATAGATACAATATGTATCACATAAAACAGAGTAAATTGCATAAAAAATATAACATATATCATATAACATGTTAGTGGAAGTAAGTTAGTTATACCTGAGAGGGCAAAATCTGGTCAAATGCTGAATCATAAAATTAGACCAATCCACTCATAGTATAACTCCTTTCAAGAAATGTAGGCTACCTATTAAATTGACAAACTAAATTTAGATAAACGTTACAAAATGTTTAGACAAATGTATAAAAAAATTGTGTAAATATTTACTTGTAACCCAAAGGAACATTGTCTGGCCAATCCCCCCAGTTCATAACAATTGAACCTGGGCGTCCAATTCCTAACCTCTCCCAACACCACATATGCAGTAGACATACACAACCAGACAGGTGGGCAGTTTTCCTAGAGCGGGTGGTAGCCTTATACGACTCCCTATACAAGTATGCTAAAGTTGCAGCACCCCAAGATAGAGTGCTACAACTAGCAAAGTCAGACAAAAGCGGGAGGTACCGTACATGAACCCTGTCCCCGGTACTATCACGAATAAGGTAACTACCTAAAAATTATAGGATATATGCTGTAGTGTACCTTATCCTATTTTGTATTTGTTGTTCTTCATCTCCCAAAGTGAAAACCATATCCCTAAAGGTCTCACGCAACCATATCAAGGAGATATGCCCCTTAGACATCCCATCTGGTGCATCTCCTAAGAAACTCTCATAAAGGTGAGACCATGAAGAAAATTGCCCCTCATCTACGCCTAAAGGATATGAAGCTATAACTGGTGGCCCATCAATCCTAAGGCCTAAGTGACTTGAGTAAACATTACATGACTTGAACAAATTGAAATTGCAAATATTACATGCCTTGAGTAAATTTAAAATAGCAAACATTACATGACCAGACATCATATTACATTAGGACAAGTGCGTCTATTATGGCCCTTTCTGCCACACTTATGACAATGATATGTATATTGATTTGGATCAATATCCATAGTTGAAGGCCTTCTTTTTTTCTTTCGTATTCCAACATGCCTTCATTTCCTTGGGGGTAATAAGAGATAAATGCCTTTGCTTTCATCAAAATGAGGCCAATACCTCTTGTCGGGAATACCAAAAAATTCAGTTTTGTATGCGTTTAAATAAGCTTCATTTATGTAATATGGGCTCACAAGTGCATCAGTATCATAACTGATAGATCTTGCAGCTACCCAAACATGAGCACATGGAAAATGCCATTGTTGTGGAAAACCACTAAGACTTGAAATCGATGTCTTTCCATGTCATCAACAAGCCATTCATCATTGTTCATGCAAATGTTTACTGATAGTTGTCGTGCATCCTGTGATACATCAAAAAGCTTATCATGAAACCTAAAGGGCCATTTAAAACCCTTTTGTGCACGACCATATGCTTGATTACGCCTCTCCAACCACATTGTAACAGAGCGATAGTATGTGGCAACAATAAGTGCCTGTATTGGTAAACCTCTAACACCTTTTAAGACTCCATTTAACCCTTCAACATGATTGCTAGTCAATAACCCATACATGTAGCCTCTGTCATATGTGAGAGACCATTGTACTGGATTTTGGGCTATCAAATACTCCTTAGCTACTGGTTCTATGGTTTCTATATCAGCCATTAGACGATCAAATTCAGGTGTATCAGTTGTGGATCCCACCTTCCACAAAAGTTCCTTCAACTCCTGTGACTTGAACTTTTGATGGGAGTTCTCACGAAGATGTCGAAGACAATAACGATGTTGAGCCCAATTAAATTTTGACTTAAGTGCTGGAAATATTATACTCATTCGATCAGAAATAATACACAGATCTGTACGGTGTGGAATGATAGGAATATAAGTTTGTAGAGAACCATAGAACCACTCCCATGAGTCCTTATTTTCTGTCTCGACAACATCAAAAGCAACTGGAAATAGACCATTATCAGCATTTATGCCACATGCAATGAGAAGTGTGCCAAAATATTTTTCTATTAGAAATGTGCCATCAACAGTAAGAACATGCCTACAATAGGCCCAACCCCTCACAACTGGACCAAATGCCCAGAACACCCGCTTGAATCTATGAGTGCTTTCAGTTTGAAGGGTATAATCATCCACAAGGTGGGAATATATAGTTCTTAGAATAAATTGTGATAGAGAAATCAGGAATGACAACAAAGTATGATATGATGATTCTCAGTCCCCAAATATTTTACAGACGACCTTCGTCCTCGCTAGAAATGCCTTCTTGTAAGATATATGGAGCCTTTATTCAACATTCACCTTGTCACGAATTTCTCATGTAGACATATCCAATCTTGATACTAGGATTGGCATTATCATACGAGCAATATAAGATGATGTGACTTGGCAATGGTCTTCATTCAGAATAGTTAGTTGACAATTGTGGCTTGTACTATAACATTTTACCTTCCACATGCCACCTTCTCTTTTGGACTAGCACACGGTCGAACTCCAAGGACATCGATGATCATGTATACAAACAAATTTATGATGACAATTATTTCAATGTTGTGTCTGATATTAGACATTCTTTTGTACCGACCATTTTTGGATCGTCTCAACCATTACAACTTTGGATGCAAATAAAGCACCCTCATATATTTCAGTGCTAGAACGGTTGTAAGTGAGATGAAATTTCTGATGAAAATCTTCCACCCATTGTTCATCTTGAAAAGCTTCATAGTTGGTATCAATGTGCTCATGTTGGGGCCATTCTTTATCAAATATAGATGGAATGGAACTCAATGTTGTAATAGAGTCAGGGACTGGATGTCCATGTTCATCATCAGTTTCAGTCAATGACTCATCATCATGATCACTCTTATTATCACCTTCCTGATCACTATCATTATCACCTTCATGATCACTATTATCATCACCTTCTTGTTCACCCTCCTCAACCTCAACACCAATACTCTCAATAGTAAGATTTTGAGAGAATTCAGGTGGTTGATTCCATTCAGCAGTTACATTACTGCTACATGGTTGGGATTCAAATTGATTCAACAAACTAATGAAACTAGATTGTTGGTGGAAAGATGTTTTTTTAAGAAACACATCAATATAGGCATCAGATGAAAGTACGAACAAGGTTCTATATGCATCATCATCATCAACTTGTATGAGCATATGATCTTCTCTAGGGAAATGATATGATATATTGATATATAAGTGGTTGGGGTTGATGTCAAGTATTGTATGGATATATGATTTTAGTTCAGATATGGTATTGATAAGTGAAATATTTATGGGTCTAACAGATCGACTAGAATAGGACCCATCTGAGAGAAATTGATCATTATATTGAAACTTGACTATTCATGAATGTGAACTAGATGTCATGTTCCTATCATTGTAAAACAAAAATTCAGATTTTAGAACAGTAATTTAACTTTGAAACAATAATTAACATGAATTAATATTGTATAGCATGAATTAATATTTTATAGCATGAATTAATTTTTTTGAACATTGACATCAATTTTAGAAGAGTAGTTAAGATTTTATAACAATAATTTTGAATTTGGAAATAAATTTGAAACAATATTTTTTCTATAACATTAACATTCTAGAACAATAATTTTGGAATTTGGAACAATAATTATAGAATATGGAACAATAATTTTTTGAACAATAATTAACCTTCAAGTGTCATTTTCTATAACATTATTTTAGTAATGTGGAATCAAATAATAGCAATACAATTATTTTATTTTTAATATTGCATAATAATTTTAGGTACACATTTTTGAATCTAAAAATATAGTAGAAAAATTACCTCGAATGGTGAGATCTCAAAACCCAAGAACAGAAAGAAGAGAAATAATCCCAGCCAGACAGCGAAGCAATAAAAATCCGAGCAGCGAAGCAATAGAAAAATAGCTCCAAGATCGCTCAGAATCAACTCCAATATTGCCCGAAATCAGCTCCAAGCACACCACTCCAAAGCAATGGAAGTAGAGAAGAAGTTGAAGAAATGGATGAATGGTGTGGGTTTGGGGGTGATCTCGTCTCCTTTATATAGGAGACCAATGCGTCCTCAACGGGGACGCATTGCCCCCCAAGTGGCAGCAGACGCAGCCCGCAACGACTAATTTTTAACAGTCGAGGAGCAATGCATCCCCAGTCGGGACGCATTGCCCCAACTAGCCGTTGAGACGTCTCGGGACAGGAAGTATTGGTCCCACCAAAGGGCAATGCGTCCCGGCCCGTGACGCATTGGCCCCACACAGGAGCAATGTGTCCCGTGCTAGGACACATTGCTCTCCAATGGGACCAATGTGTCCCAGTACGGAATGCATTGCTCCCTCACAGAGCAATGCGGCCTGGTCCGAGACGCATTGCAATGCGTCTCCACAGGAGACACATTGCCCCCAAAATGTGCAATTTTGGAAATTAAGTTCAAGAATGTGCTATTATGGGAATGAAAATGGTCAAACATGTCATTTTGGTTTTTTTGCCTTAAATTTCCATTACTTGCTAAGCTAGATAACTTCTCTTTGAACGCCCACCTCACACCGAGACATTGGATAGAGTGGTTTCTCTGGACCTCGCGAAATCGTATCGTTTAAGCTTTTATGATCCTTGGAGTCCGTCAAAATGCTTCCACCTAGAAGTTGTCTGTAAAGTATTTGATGTTCGGTTTACAGTGACGGCGAGACTTGTGTGGCAGCGGAGTGGGCAAACAGCCAAACACCGTCACTATGTGCATTCTGAGCAAACAAAATTTTCAAGCATATGATGGGGTTCATCAAAGAAGTGGGATATACTTCAATTTCTACACCTATGGACAATGGAGGATTGCAGTGCCACATGCAGAACGGCCGTGTATAGTGGCTATTTATTGACCAGCAAGCAAGTAAGGAGTTTAAAAGCCACATCAACTTCCCAACAATCAATCTGTAGTTAAAGTCTCCTTAATATTCTTAACAATTATGAGCATTTCTTCACATACATTGCTTCTCCCACAAGTATTTCAGCGGACTTGGCAACTATCATCCGTGCAACCTGTTACAAATTCATAACACGCCATTACAAATCTACCGAACTGAGAATCTGAGACCGAGTTGTTCGAAACTTATCTAGGAGAGGAGGCTGCGTGCAACCTATGGGTTACAGCCGCTTGCCGGAAGCATCGACCACTTCACATTGTAGTCAAATGACAGAAGGTTAGTACATTATAAACTACTTATTTTATTGGAAATAATTATCTTATTAATGAAAGCAGATGCACTGCTGCGTATGCTTTAGAAAACCATTGAAATCAACGGATATGGACAGTAATAAATAAGTACATCTATCATACAGTTAATGTACATATTTCCATAAAGTACCTATATTTCATAACATTGTTTATTTGGAAGGAATCAAACTAAAAGTAATAGACAGCAAATTTATTACTTTATATTGTATCTTTCTGATTATCAAATCTTATTTAGTAACACACAATTATTTAAATGTCTTAAAATAAGTAAATTTTTTTAGCATTCACCTATATCTTGCTATAAGAAATTTTATATGTAAATTAAACAATAAAATTATTACGTATAACATCCATTCTTTTTTACCTACCCACGTGCGATACTATAATTTTGCACAAGTTACATTTGATTTACAAATATCAAACATTTTAATCTACTTATAGCTAATGCTTTGCATACAAAAGTTATTGATTTCTAAAACGCCTAATTTTCAATGTTGTTAGAGCAACTACATATAGGCTCAAATCAATGACCTTCAATGTTACTCAAAACCAACATGAATGGTAAAGGGGTTATAGTATTCAAGAAAAAATATTTTATAATACATGTATAAATATGGTTGATAATAAATATATGTCTGTAAAGTCACATTTGTAATCGTAAAATAAATAAGGTATGCTTGGTAAAAAAGAACATATTACCATAAAAATACAATTGGATAATTATATATTATTTAATCTATTGAAGGAGTGAGACAAAAGACAAAAAAAAGAAAGAAACTATGTCTTCTGCTTTTATTTTAATTTGATGCCATCCACTCATTCATTGGATTAACCCAAAATCTTATCATACATCATTCTTTTTACTCTTGTGAAGGTTTTACCAATTTCCAATGATTTCCTTTACAACATCTCATGGATGTCAGTACTTATGATACAAATTCATCATGCTACTATTTTAAATTGCACATGCATACACTTTTCTATGGTTCTTATGGAAATATAAATAATGACAACTCTAACTAGGTGGTGCTCTAATCCATTTATTAAATGAAATATCCTAACTCATTATATAATATATTACATATGTTGTATTTGTTACTTTTAATATTCCATCTATAGTGCAATGATGCATTTTCCTTTATTCTACATATATTTTTAGAATATTGTTGAAGGAAAGAAAATTTTCGGTGTTGCTATCCAATACACTTAGTTAGATTAAACAAAACAATATTTATACATAGTTAGGTTGTGAAGGAAATTGAGACTGCCTTCTAAGAACCACCCCTCTTTTGAATTCCACATGTAGTAGGTGCTGATTAAGGAATTTTTATCATTAACAAGATATAAAGATACTCTTCAAAATCAATTTTTTTGCTAGAAAAAGAGGAATATTCTACTATTATGACTATGCATTCTATTTCTTTGGCGTAAATTTAGATATTATCATCATTGACGAGATTGTGAACTGATCACAATTACCTGCAACAAAGATTAGGAGTATTATATTATTATGACTTATTTCTTTGGTGAAAATATACGTTATAATGATATAGCATGATATGTAGATATCTATTAGCATTGAATTCATCTTGTATTCCAATAGTATTCTCTCACACCCATCACTCGATGGGAAATTGTCCCGAAATTCTCTCTTCCTTTTCACTATCTACCTCTCCCATTATTACTTCTAACGACTTCATTATTTTTTTGTCTTCACATAATTTCGTACCCATTATCATCTTTTTATAAATAAGTTGCGGCAATCAATTTATTCTTCTTCTAATACGTTTTCCTCCTTTCGTTCAAAAATCTCACTCACGAACTCTCCTCATCCCACTAAAAAATGTTTCATAATTCCCATAACTTTTAACTCTAACTCTCTTCGTTCCCCTCTTTCAACAGATTTACAAAGATTACCATCTTTTCATAAAAAGTTAACGACAAGTATTTATTATTTGTGAATACATAACTCCATATTTCACGTTCATTCCCGATGTCTCTGTCCATCCCCCCCTACCCCTCTAACTCCCCATCGCTCTTTCTACGGTTGTTTATCGCTTTGTCTTTTTATGTATCACGATCCCCATGATCCCACACAACAAACCCCAATTTGTTCATTAATTATTATCTTTTTGATCATATGATTGCAGAGTTGGAAATCAGAGGATGAATATCAAATACCTTTGAATGTAATTAGTTATCTGTAACACATCATCTCTCTTCTAACATGTCATGTCGTGATGTCTTTCTACTCATTAATAATAGTTAATTTATGTCTTCGTACTCTTCTTATATATTACCAAATACATGTGTATATATATGTGTACACTGTAATTATCATTAAACCAAATTTCACACAAGAAGGAGATACTACAGTTGATTATAGATGAAGAGAAAGAGTCACTGATAGTAATAGATTGTACCCTCATTTTCACCA